>CAXAKX010001422.1:0-65962 GCA_963969525.1 Ontholestes murinus | reverse complement strand
CACTCAATAGATTTATTGAAATGAGAAGTGTGAATTACAAAAAACAAGAAAGAAAAAAGCCTATCATCAACGAGGAAAACCAACTTTCAGTGCTATTAACAGCAACTGAGCATCCTAACGTAAACCAAAAAGACATTGGTGAAGGAACTGGCATAAGCGAGAAGTCAGTACAAAGCATTCTGAAGAAAAATCGATATCATGCATACCATATTCAGCTACATCAAGAACTGAGTAATACTGATTTTCAATTTAATTCCGAATTTTGTATCTGGGGAAGACAGGAAATTCCTAAAGCAACATAATTTATTTCGAAAAAGAGAATGAATTTGCGACAATCATTATTTACACGAGTTGTATTTGTTAAGATTATTTCGTAAAAAAATATACATTAATTTTAATAATTTATTGTTTATTGTAAATATTATTCCAAATCGTTTTTATTGCCATTTTCTTGTACTCACTTCTCTCCGTTTTTCGCATATTGAAAGCCCAATCAGTGAGTATATCACCAAGTTGTTCATTTGATATATTTTCTGCAAGGCAGTGATTACGTTACAAAATTCGGAGAACTGTTTCCAGACGTATTTTTTGACCGCGTGGCATTGTGGGGTGTTTGTGCTTCCACATTGTTTTTTATTTCACTTAAACTAAATTCTCCAAACCGTTTTGGATTCATTTTAAACACTTTTACACGTTAATGTAAATGATGACATTGACATTTCATAAGATCAACGCTACCTGGGATGCTTCCACATTGATTGAAACAGCCAATAGCCAAGTGAAATACAAAATCGAAAACACAGTACCTAATAAACCAATCAAGAGCCGAAGCACAAAATCGAAAACATAGTGTTGTCAGTTATATATACATATTTGAACCAATGAAATAAGTGTATTTTATGTTGAACGAAATAATCACTATTATTCAACTGATAATCCGCATGTTATGAGACAAGTTGATCATCAGCATCGACGGTCTTCCAATGTCTGGGGCGGAATTTTTGGAAACCATGTAGTAGGTCCACATTTCTTCGAGGGCCATCTCAATAGGCCTATGTATTTGCACTTCCTGAATTGAATTACCCGGAACGTTAGCTAATATACCCTAACTAACAAGAAACAGGGTATGGTTTTAACAAGACGGAGCACCTGTCCAATTTTCGCAAGACGTGAGGGCATTTAATTTTTCCCAACCAGTGGATTGGTAGGAATGGACCCACCAAATGGCCTGCTAGATCTCCGGATCTAACAAAACCTGATGTTTTCTTGTGGGGATACTTAAAAGAGATTGTTTTTAAGGAACCACCAATAGCACCAATGAATATGCAACAACGAATTGTGGGTCTTTTCAGCGGCGAATTAATTTGTGCCTAAATGAAAATTGAAGACATTTTGAACATTTACTGTAGTAATAATTTTGTTATCTTTCCCGGCTTTGGAATAAAATAATGAATCGTATTATCTGTTTCTGTTTATCTCACATTGACACTTACTTGCATTTTGTTAGTTATTTTGCCTCAGCATGATCAACTCCGTACATAGAAGTATGTATAATTAAATGGTTATTTTTATGAAAATTATTAAATATCTCAATAACTATGGGGTTTAGACATATTATTATTTGCAAAGTTTGGCATTTCCTTCTAATCTAATCGAATAATAAGAAAAATAATTGTTTTCGCCTACCTGGGTAGCGCTGAGCATAAATTCTTTAGGCTTGCAAACAATTAATTCCACCTTCTCCAGTAGCATATATCACATCAATTAATTCTCAAAAATTGCATTGTTATAATCGTAACGTACAATGCAACCATACATACCAAACTTATTGTTTAATTGACAGATGCATTTTTTTCAGTCATAGCTATCTATTCAAAAACAAATTCGTATTCAAGAACCGTTTGAAATATAAATCCTTTTATATCTTGAAAAATATCAATTTTAGGTATAGGGTATGCTTAATATTTTGTGTAGGAAATTAGATGCAGAATAATATAAAATTTAAAAAAATATACGATTCCATTAAAAAAACAAGAGTTACGACAATTTGAAATTTTAGAAAATGGCGTGTCTGATACAAAGGCAGGGTTCCTCAAAAGTGAAAATTTTTAAGACTGGTACCTAAACAGTACTTATGACCAACCATAGGAAAAAGTAAATTTCTTAAATTTTAAATAGAACATCAGAATATTTTTTTTGTGAACCTTCGCTTTTTACATTTTTTTCAGAAAAACGTCAATAACTCGGAAATGCCATATCGAAATTAAAAACCAAAAAAAGGTTCAAGTTATAAAATATTATCCAAATTAGAATTTGAAAGAATATACAGGGTGTTCCATTTAAAAAAATGTTTGCTTTTGTTATACCGCAAAATTGGGACACCCTGTATATTTGAAAATAATTTTACGGCATACAGATTTTTAAATCAATAAATTTTTATACGAAACATTTTTTTCTATCTCTTACGAGAAAGGCGCTAGGAAAGCCTGACGCATTGTTGCAGGACCCTGTATAGCTACGACAGACGGTTTGTTTAAATTAAAAATGAAGCAGAGCATCATTACTTGAATTTTGCGTTGAAAAATGCTAACTACTACAACATGCTTTTGTTATGTGGGAACTGGAATCAGCTTTAGAACTTTGTCATAATACAGCTCCAGGTGCAAATATGATCCACTATCATTTCATTGAACAACTATCTCTATCCCAGATAAGTATTATATTGGCCATGTTCAAGCAAATTTGGTTAACGAATTCATTTCCAGAGTCATTAACGAAATATACAAGTAGACGTTTAGTAATGGGTTTCGAATACTGGACGTAAAATCCAAGGGTGTCCACTTTCATCGCCTTAGAGGAATTATTACAGTTCCAGAGCTCCGTCGCACAGCTCACCAATATTGGTCGATTCCACAATTAAATACCTTGGACTAGAATTTGATTCTAGGCTAATCCGGACAGATCACTTTTCTTCATTGAGAGGGAAATGTGTGCAGTCAATAGATGCCATTGCGTAGCAATGCTGAAGGTGTATTGTGCAATTATTAGATCCCAAGTTGATTACGGCTGTATTATTTAAAGTTCAGCCAGAGAATCATACATCCGGTTTGAACTAGTTCGGTCATTAGTGTTTATGCTGAATCGGGTGAGGTCAAAATGCATGCCTGAGTTGTATGCTCTCTCTGAGCGTTGTACAAAACCCTTTGGAATTCAGTTGCAGCGCATTTTAGTAGAAACTCATTTTAACCCAATATTCATGATTTCCCTGGAAGTCTTCCTCCATGGAGAGTGTCAATGTCTCATATGCTTATCAATAAAGTATCATTATATTCAACCAGGTATGATAGTTTACCCAAACAAGTCGCAAATTAGCACTAACATGGTCTTTCAATCTTAATAAGTAATCAGTCACTCTAAATTACGTAGAAAATCATTAGAAAAATCGTGAAATATTTGAATAATAGTGTACGTGTTTAGTTCCACGAAGAAATATCCTCTAAGTGTGATCATCTTATTCGTGACCTATCGCGTCTGAAATCTCTGTAATACAAACATTCTACAAACTACTGTAAGAATAAGTGCGAATGTACAAGTGAGCCCCTGTCCAGTCAAGTGTTAACAGCATATTCGATTTAGACAGTGACAACTACAATGAATAAATTGAATTTAGAACAATTTGATATAAACTCATTGAGAAAGTAATATTAATCCTGAGGTATTATATTAATATCTCCGGCATTGAGACTCAATACGGAGAAACTTGATTCCAATTTGCAGAAAAAATGGAAAAGAAGCACATGTGACCGCATTCCAACATTCCAAGATATGGAGTACTTATTTTCTTGGAAGTTCAGTGTGCTTATCAGATTTTTATGTAGACAATCTAATTTTCAGAGCTGACATACTAACAGACCTAGTGTAGTGGGCGACAAAGTGAGTGCCCTTCTCGCAAAGGGAGGATTTAAACTTAAATTCTAGGGCAGAAACGCAAAATCTATTTTCAATGACTATAACATCAACGGACTTGACTCAGTGACAGTGTGAATGACAATGAGATAATGCCATATTTGTTTTAATATTAGAAACAATATGTATGTATGTATGTATGTATTTTATTTATTCAATGTGCTTACATAATATATTCAAAAAAAAGTTTTCAATTTTACAAAAATTTCGGTCGCACACGAAAAGGCTTGAGTTCACTTCTTGTGTTCTTCTACTCGCGCCCATTTTTTAGTTCCTTTATTGCTATTCTTGGCTGCATTTTTTTGCGCACCATTTTTTCTCAAAACTTTGAGTATTTTTTACTGACTTTTGGAACACTAAAACTGATACATTTGGCTACAAGTGTTCCCCCAGGTTAAAGCAGTGGAGATTACAAAGTAGGTTATTTTGAGTCAAATATTTATGATCCCCTTGGATTAATAGGACCCTTTAACAACCGCAGCTAAAATATTGATTCAAGACTTATAGAAATTCAGTGCTTCTGGATGATCCTTACCAGATGATTATATTGTTTACGTTTGTAAGCAATCTTACGTCAACTAATTGACCAATGTTGCAGGTACAACCATACCACTAAAGGTGATTCCCGAAATCGGAGCGTGCATATATTTCGACTCTGTTAAAGGCATAATTAAAATTTAAAGCATTTTGTTATATGTAAAATCTCATGTAGCACCAGTTAAAGAGACAAGTGTGCCTAAGCTCGAACATTGTGCAGCCTTCCTATTGGTTTTATATACGTGTTGTCAGATTTCTGAACATTCAAATTTCTAGTCAATACTTTTATACTGATTTAATAATTGCGTAATTCTGGATTAAATCTGTCAAAACTTTTACAGCCAACCGCATCGGTGAAATTCAAGGACAAACCGACCCTCGTGATTGCATCATGTGGCATCCTGTGATAACCCCGCATATATTATCAGTCGTGGTGTAGCCCCTGCATTTCTGAAGGATGGTGAGTTATGGTAGAACTGACCTGATTTCATTCTAAAAGATATATCACTTCATGCCTGAGGACGAATTATAAGAAGTGAAGTGGTTGGTTCTGGCAGTGAATTCGGTTTTTAACATTATTCCTAAGTACTCATCTTATGAAAAATCTGTCAGAGTTCTAGCATACGTATTGCGGTTTATAAAAAATAGCAGACTGGACCATCCTAAAACTAAAAGACCACTAACGGTAGAGTCGTCGTTCTGCATCCAGGGAAGGATGGCATCGCCAGAAGTGTTACCTGTCAATAAGTGAGCCCACATGTACAAATTGATTGAAGGCGAGCCATTCAATGGGGAAGTAATTGTCGCGCTACCAACGAAGTGTCACGTTTGTTTATCCATAAAGTATCATTATGTTATATGACTGTGGAAGGTGAGTTGTATCCACAACGCATGACTGTGTGGTGTTCTAGGCAGGAGGAGAAATCGGTTCTTACTTTTTGAAAATCATGATGGAGCTGCGGTCACTATGAAAGACGACCATTACAGAAACAAGCTTTCTTATTGGTTTTTCGCAATTGTGTATGAAAATATCGACTTTTAGTTTTGATAAGATGTCACACATCCCACGAAACGATTGTTCTGTTGAATGAAAAGTTATTATTACTTTGTAAATTTGGTTCTCGTTGTTTCTTTTAATTTACAATTAAAGATATTTTTCACTAGCAAACAAACTATTAAGGTATTTTAATTAAAATGTGTTAATAAAATGAACTACTGACTAAACGGCGCCACCATACAATTTTGTAAAATTGAGAGAATTCTTTGAAGTAGAAGCATATCTGATATAAATGTCATAGCATGTTTTATGATTTAGTTTGTATTTCCTGAAAATACTTACATTGATCTAATTCTTAATAATATACATTGTAATATATATTATTCAGAATTTAGTGCTTACTATATTTACAGTTTATATATCATATACTAATAACTATGAAGAAATCGTATTGTATTACTTGATATATATTTAAATAAGTAATAGATTTTTAACGGTGTTTATTTTATTATTTAAATTAAATAATTCGGACACTAAAAATACTTTGTGTAATGTAATGTATTAAAATTAATAATAATAATAATATTATTTATTCACATATTCACATTACAACATACAATTACTATGAAATTAAAACTACATGTGAATCAATAGGTGGGATATTATAAATAATTGTTTTCAAAGCTTAGAAGTTTAAAATGAATCAATACTTCAATTGAGCTCTTAGGATCAATAAAGGATTTTCTACGTAATTTTCTGAAATGATACGTAAACCACATTTAAGGAACAGTTCAGAAAAAGAAAACTATATTGTTCATTACATACTTAAAGTCTTCATAACATTTAATTCTACGAAACCTTCGGTTATCATCCACGTCCAGTATATCTATAAAGGACATAAAAATATTTCGCTCACTGTCCCCCTGTTTGATTATATCCAGAATCAGGGTAAACGTCGAATAAGGCCGACCGACGTAAAACTTTGGCTGGATTTAGTAGAAATCCCCTGATATATAAATAATTGAGCAAGACCCTCTCCCTTCCCTGCGCTTTTTCTAACATCTATATCATACGATGTTCATTTGGTCTAAGCTTGGATATAAAAATATATGGACTCTCCTATTATCGCATCATTTCGACAAAATCTTATCGATTTAATAATCGGAAAGTTTTGACGGCTTGACATTTTATCCCGTAAGGATAATATACAATTTTAATCGCAAATAAGTTTAGAGTACGGCCGCGAGTTTGTTAGTAACTTCTTCACAGTACAAAGTGTAAATTGTGGCAGGTGTAGAAGTGGCAGCTAGACGCAATAAAGTTTTAAGTAAATTGATGAAGCAGTTAAGAAAACAATTCTGTAAAAGCGAAAAATCTTAAGGACGCCTTTGCGGACATTGAGGGTGGCGACGGCGGCGAGACACTCCCTCGGATTAATAAACTTAAGGGAGAACTGTCAAAGAAAAATTAGGAAACTTTCTGAAAGAGTGCTCTCCGGCCCTGTTATTTTAGCACATATATTTCACCTGCAGACTACGAAATTAATGTACATTTTTAATTATGGCCGCCCCTCCCGCATTAAAAACATTTCATTCCATTTTACCAACAGTAACTTCAAATTTTGCGTAATTAATTTTTCCTTGGTGTACATTATAACAGACAGTGCCACTAATTGAAATGAATAATATTGTTCCGCGTTAACTGTCACTGATCCTTCGGCTGAATCATTAATCGAAACATTTAATTGATACTAATGAATCATTTAGGGGAAGATAGAAACCATTTATTTATTCTATATTAAGATAGTGATAAAAATTACTCTACGTATAAAAGGGCATCCCAATAATAAACCAAGTGTAATTTAATCATTAAATCGTATATTTATTATGAATTCTTTTATTTACTGTTCATTTCCTTAAGTAAGTAACAATGTTTATGATATTAAAATTATAATAAATATCATTGATTATTAAATATTGTTTTCCCTCAATAACAACCACGGACCGGTTTCGATCTTTTTGGATCTCATTAGCGTAACCCAGTTGGAGACAGGGAATTGAGATTCACTTAGGAGGTATTTAACTATCCGGGTTAGCCATCGATACGATAATAGTTGACTCCTTTATGGTTTTATCGTATCAATTAGATTAATAATGATTTGATAAATGAACTTATTCTATTAGATTATAACAATTTAAACAATAATAATTTTTATAAAGTTCTGTAATTTCAAGATAAAAGGAATTTTTTAATGGACTGTCTCGCGCTGAGTTTATTGCACTTGCATTCAACTTATTGCATCGATGCAGTCTCGAGTGAGACAAGGCTAATAAAAAAAAAACTTTTCTTGCTATTTCGATTCGTTTGATTTATTTTCTCCTTTATTTTAGTTCTTATTAACTTTTTATATGATATAAAACTATTTTATTATATATACTATACATTTATAGTTTATTAAATATTTTCAGTTACTGTGTGTAATTTTTGTATAATATGGGGATCAGAAAATGTGCAAATTTTCAATGCCAGATCGATAAAAATTAATTGATTTTTGTGCAAAATATCTGGAGATGATCAGAATAAATAGAAATCAGATGGCGCAATATGGGGCGAGTATAATGGGCGAGGAATTAGCTTCCACCACATTGAATAATATTTTTCCAAGGTTCGTCTTGCGCAGTATGGTCTTGCATCATCATCTTGCGGAGTAACACCTTTTCTGTCAAAAATAAGATATCACTTTTTAATTATAGAATGTTTCACTCTATTCAATTGATGGTAGTAAAGATTTGCATTTGTTTAAGTTTTGGCACTTTCAAAGGAATTATCCAGAAAATACTCCGCCTAACACATACAAGGGCCTTTTGGGGATGAAAACCAGGAGAAAGCCCCTGATTTTTGCGTTTTGAATTATAATAAATGATCTACTTTTTATCTCTAGAGATCAAAATGCTCGTGTTTTCTGCCGCTGAAGAAATAATTTTTATGTAATAGATATCTTAGCTTTGTTTTCTTTGGATATATTTTGTCGGATCCGATTACATACTCTTAAGTTTCCAATCCGCTAAAAATATTCTTGGATTCTTGTAAGGTTCGTAAATAGTAACGTGGTTTTTAGACTTACGCGAAGAAAATACTGGAAACACTTTCTTTCACAAAATAATTTTTATTCACTAAATGTATACATTTCGGTAAGCTTTGCACTCAAAATGTATACATTTAGCTAAAAAAATATTTTGTGAAATAAAGTTTTACCAATAATTAGAAAAAAACAGGAAAATATTTCGTAAAATCTACAACAAATGAGTCTTATTAAGACTACAAGAAACAAATCACTTTTGAAACAACTACTTCCCTAGCTAATACTTCGACAGACATTGAATGATACAAAAGTAATTTGCGTGTTACAAAATAGCAAGGCTATCAAAGCAACACTAATTTGAACGTATTTCTTTCTGTAAAATGAACTAAAAATGATTGAATGTACGTTAAATAGTTCATGAGTGACTATACTATGGTAAATTTGGAATAAGAAATGAATTTAGGTTGATGTAATTAAAATTAAATGGTTATTAGTGTTTTGAAATGAGCATAAATCCTGTTTTTGCGGCACGAATTGTAGCGGCTTTAGAAGACGGCCGCGGTCAGCGCGAAACTGCAAGAAACATTGGTGCAACGAGTATGGCGGCGGTACGAAGTGATTAGTCTGCTCACTCGAAGACCTGGTTCCGGGCGAAGTAAGACTACAACTGCTAGATATGACCGCTTTCTCGTTTCTAGTGCTTTGAGAAACCGAACGGTCACGGCAGTTTCCCTTCGAAATCATCTGCAAGAAGTGAGAAATGTAAACATAAGTGATGGGACAGTTAGGAGGAGCCTTCATGCTGTTGGATTATCTTCTCGAACTAGATCTACTGGACCGCTGCTTTCCCATGAAAAAAAAAATATCATCACAAAAGCGTCTATGTGTAAGTGTTGTTAAACCAAATAGATTTAACAGGTAAGGGTAATCACAGATCAGCATTCTATACTTCAAAGACAAATATTTAATAATTTTTTTTTGGACCCGTTCAATCGCATTAATTTCTTGCGCAGTGTAAGGACACCAAATTAAGGCACAATATTCAATTTGAGAACGAACAAGCGCTACGAACAATTTGTCCATGGTTCTGGGATTTATGAATTCATGGGCGTTTCTTTTTAAAAACCCAAGCATTTGGAATGCTTTAGATGTAATTTTCTTAATATGATCAGAAAAGCTCCAATTACAAGTAAGAATGACACCTGGGTCTTTTATAGAGTATACACGCTCAAGACATATATTATTAATAAAATAGTTACTTGAGATTGGGGATCTAATTTTAGAGAATGTTATTATATTGCACTTATCAATATTTCAATCCATTTTGTTTAATGTACACCATTCACTAAACAAAACAAAACAAAAGGCACTGAGAATGATGAAAACATGAAACGACATCATTGATGAAAATATTAAATAGAAGTGGACCTAGGTGAGAGCCTTGGGGTACACCGGACGATACATTGATAAAAGAAGATGTGTACACACCTACACGTACCCTCTGGGTTCTAGAGCTTAAGTAAGACGTGATTCAAATAAACAGTGAACCATGTATACCTAATTTATACAGCTTTGATAATAATATACCGTGGTCAACCGTATAAAATGCTTTGGCGAAGTGGGTATATACTGAATCAACTTGTTGATTTTTCTCCAAAGCATTCACTATGTAGTCGCCATATACTAGAAGATTGGTAGCAGTTCACAAGCCTCGTCTAAACCCATGCTGACGTTCTGTCAATAATATATCAACTTGTGGAGATTTAATAAAGTTATAATTTTTTCAAAAATTTTTGGAATGTGTGATAATATTGAAATGGGCCTATAATTTGAAACAATATTTTTAGCGCCCTCCTTGTATATTGGAGTAATAAAAGCATCCTTTCAGTAAGATGGAAATTTGACACGTTTTAAGGAATTATTAAAAATAATCCAAAGAGGACGGCATAAAGAGAAGGAACATTGGTTAATACTGATAACGGGCACAGAATGCAGGTTCAAGTGAGAGTAACTATCTTCAAAATTAGTTAAGTTATTAGAACACTTATACACTGAGCCAAAATGAGATGCAAACAAGTCAACGATTTCATTTCCGCTATTGGTAATTTTACCGATGTCTAGAAAAGAATTTGGAATTTCGTTGGCTGTACGTTTAGACCTGACATATCTCCAAAATGCGCTGGTGTCATTAGAGATGAATTGTTCAAGAGACTGCAAGTATTTTTCATGACACGTCCTAATTAAGATTTTACAATCAGCTCGAATTTTTTGAAAAATCTCATAGTCCGATTTTAGATTCGATTTTTTAAATTTTAAATGCAAGGTTTTTTCAGAGATATCTTATTTTTTAAATCCTTGCTAAACCATTTTGAAAAGCGATAGATAGGTGTGCTTTTAGTCTCAACGACTGGAACAAATCTGTTAATCGCGTTATAAACAATATTGTAGAAAGCATGGACCTGATCATTTACATTTAATTTTTTTAATTTATTATCCCAATTTATATTAAGAAGTGTATTGTTTAAATTTAAAAAATCTGACTTATGGAATTGATATCTTAGGTTGGAGTCCCAGACAGATTCCTTGGTATTGGATAAGATATTTATAAACAGTTCTAATGCAGGATGGTGAACGTCACATGGAACAAGACAATATGGTGCTAAAGATATAGCGAAATCATTTATAAATGTACTCTGTAAAAATATTAGATCTAGTAGAACGGAATTGGCGTTAGTAATATTATTCACTTGAAACGAATTAATGAAACCGTAAGTGTCAGAAATCGAAATCGCGGTATTGTTTTTAGAATCTGTGTATACACCATACTCGCCTACTAACCAATTTATATTAGGGAGATTTAAATCGCCCAAAACACACACTTTATAGTCGGGCAGTACATCTACAAGGTTCTTAACAGATGAGCAGTGTTGTTAATATGTCGAAAGTTGAGAGTGAGAAGGAATGTAGGCACCACCAAGAAGTATCATTTGTTTTGAAAAACAAATGATACTTCTTGGTGGTTTTTTCCCAGAATTACCGCAAAGGTAATTTCCGACTTACGATTAAGTTTTGAAATGTGCGAGATCCAGGTGAGTTTGGAATAAAAGATTATTCCTAAGTACTTCACCTCACCAGAAAATTCGCGGTTCTCACAATTGGAAGGGTCACCCAGCCTTAATATCAACGAGTTACTTAGGTATATTTTTGTATAATTTTATACCCTGATTCATTTCATTCAATTATTATATTAAAAGAGTTGTTTGCTGGTAAAATATACCATATATTAAAAATCAATATGCAAAATCAAGAAAATAAATGCGAGTATTTATAATCTTGTTTTAAATAAATTATAATGTAGTAGTATTGTTGTGTATATCGGTTATTTGAATATGCAGCTGTGTTATTTGTCCATTAATCTGTATATAAATGAGTTTACTTTTAATGATTGCCTCGTATTTTCAAAGAGCCATTAATTATATGCCAATAGTGAATAGTCCTGTTCGCCGATCACACAATAAACCTGGACTAACATTCGTAATCCCTGGAATCCAAATTCGCTAATCCGTGCTTTGGAAATGCATATGATTACAATAATGATAATAATAATATGATAATTTAGAAAATAAAATTAGTAAACATCCTCTTTTTAATAAATGTTTATATTGAATTAGATATGTTGACGATATCTTAGTTTGCTTTCAAGGTACACCTAGGCAGTTGAATGTATTCTTAGCATATCTTAATGATATGCAAAATAGCATCAAATTTACATTAGAGGTTGAGGTTGACAAAACAATTAATTTCCTAGAACTCTTCATCTGTCATAAAAATAATAAACTTGAATTTAATATCTTCCACAACCCCACTCACACTGATACTACCATTCATTTCATATCCTTTCATCCCATGCCCCATAAATTAGCAGCATTTAACTCATATATCCATAGACTCCTCAGTATCCCTTTGTCACAAGCAAATTTTGATATCGAACTTAACAGAATTTTAAACATCGCTCACAATAATGGCTTCCCCAAAAATTTAATAATGAACATTTTAAATAAAAAACAAAAACAAAAAGTAATAAATTTAATCTTTCCTTCAAATAAAAATAAATTAGAAACAAATTATTGCTCACTAACTTACATTGGCACCCCTTCCGTTACAATAAGAAACGAATTGAATTCACTTAATATTTCGGTTGTTTTTAAGACTAATAATAAATTACATAAATACATTAACAATTCCAAAGACAAAATTGATAAAAATAAGAAATCAGGAGTCTACTTGCTAGAATGTGGTGATTGCCCCATGGTATATGTTGGACAAACAGGCCGCAGCTTTGAAGAACGAGTTTCCGAACACGAGAAAAGCTTTGCCAATAAGAAAACAACGTCTACATACACCAACCACTTAATTGATAATAATCATAATTTTAATAAATATTTTAAGATTTTGCATACTTGTGATAAAAGTAAGAAACTAAACTATCTCGAACAATTAGAAATTAATAAATTTAATAAACGCGGTCTGTTACTAAATGATCAAATAGATGTCAATAATTCCCCACTTTTAAATTTGTAAAACGTTATTTTAGTTAAATATTCACAATTGTACACAGCCCATCCCCTCCTACACAGTTTAGTATTTAAGTAATAATTGTAGTTCATTAAATCTATTTATCATCTGCCTGATGAAGCCACTGTGTGGCGAAACAATTGTCGCAGTGCATCGACATTAAATTGTGTAAATTCTCAAAACCCAAGCGTTTTATTTATCACCTATATAATAGAATTTCACTAAGTAAAATCCTCATCAATCCAATATTTAACACTTAAATAGTTTAACTAAACAATCACTCAAGCCAAAAGTATGTAGTTTTGCAATTAATAAATCATGTCGAACGGTGTCGAAGGCTTTCGACAAATCGGTGTAAATAACATCTACCTGATCACGATCATCTAAAGCTCCAGAGACAACGGATATAAATCTGCATAAATTGGTAACGGTAGATTTGCCACGAACAAATCCATATTGTCTTTGTGTTAAAGACAGTCGACGTGATTATATATGACTTTGTACAATATGATTTCAAAAATTTTGGGAAAATTACTAATTAAAGATATTGGGCGGTAATTCTGGATATTGTTAATGGCTTTCTTGCAGATTGGTACAATTTTAGAGGATTTCCAGATAGAAGGAAATTTGTTAAACCTTAGGCTCATATTATTGATATGTAAGAGTAGGGTTGATAATATATGTCTACAGTCTCTAATAACCAGAGCCGGGACCCGTTGTAAGGTTTTGTTTCAAAGATTTAGCAGCACTCAAAATTTCATGCAAATTAAAAGATCTAATTATCAATAAGTAATTGTTTGATGATAAATTTATTTCGCTAGATTTGACGTTGTTTGCTTTATAGACAAATGAAAAATCGTCGGCAAATGCGTTAATATCTTGAGGCTGGTCAAGTACATTATTGCGTATTTTAATTATTCCAAGAATACGTGTAACACCTTTGCACTCATTAATATATCCTCCTAATTTTTGGGGCTTCACTATAATGTTAGCTTCAATTGAGTTTATATACTTTGAAAAGCCTATATTTATGTTTCCTTTAACCAGTTTCCCATGGGCTGTACCTTGTTAAAACCACTTTTACTTTTTCTCAACATTTTTAAATAATGCTGTTTGCGTTTGATACTATGAATAGTTAAGCATGTGAACCATTGTAGAAATTTACGAGGTTTATTCATTTTTATGGGTACACAAAAGTCGATCTAATTGTTTAAAATTCTATTAAGTTCACCATAGGCAAGGTAAGGATTGTTTAAGTTGACAACAGAATTTCAAGAATGAGTTTAAAGAGAAGTGAGAAATTTGCTTTTTTGAAATTATATGTTGGCTGAGCTGTGCCAAAGTTTTTTATAGGGTTATCCTCAAAACCATGACATATTATATATTTTTTTATTATATTATATTTAATAATTATCCTCGAGGATAAGTGGAGAATCATTTCGTAGTACGATACAATTTAGGTTTTCAGAACTTATTACTAAATCAAGCATTCCGCCGAAACTCTTCCTACAAACATTTAGCTGATTAGCTGAATGAAAGCCAATAAAGTTTGATAAATTCGATGCTCTACTATACTGAGATGTAGCAGAGCATCGAACAGAATAATTTAGTAATATTAAAATTACCTGATAGAATAAAATAGTTGCAGTATTGTATCAATGGCTAACACTGTCTCTTTTGACATTTAAAATAGGCTCTGTATATTGTTTACTATGGATACTTGATTTTATTTTTTTTCAAAAATCATCAGTTCTTCGACTTTAGTTTGATGAATGCATAAAATCGTTTACAATTTTATATTCAGAAAAAAATCTGCTTGCGGATCAATACAAAATATATATACGGTGCAATTTAAAAAAAAAAGTTGATCGCCTTTTAGCAAAAACTGGATGCAAGAAAAAAATATCAGTTCAGTTCATATAAAAGTCTTTCAAAAATGATTTAATTTGATGTTTTATTTATTAAAATCGGATAAAAATAAGCGAGATACAGCACCAAAGGTTTTTCGTCAGTCACCCTGTATAAACATCAATTAGATACAAATAATTATCGAAAATGCATATTCTTTAACAGATCACATCAATAATAATTTATGGCTAAAACATAGTGCATTTTTCCATTCAATGTAAGTATGGATTACCACATAGTAACGGTCGCAACCATTCTCTTTATATTATTTATTATTTATTCAAGATGGCGACGTGAATTTGTCGGTCATTCTATGAAAGTGAATTAAATACAGGTATTTTAGTGAAATTAAAACATGTGTGTTATGTAACAAAGTCATAAACCTCTGAAAATAATAAATTATTGTAAATACCTTTTATGTATCACACACTTTTATCTTTATTGTGACTATAGTTTCGACAGATTTTCTGTCATTTTCAAACTATACTTCAAATTTTTACAAACAACTCTATAAAACAATTTTACAAACAATTTAGATGCCGTTAAACAGACGGATATATATTAGGTCAGTTTGATCATTATTACTAGAATTTCAGGGTTGCGTTTAATTTTATAAATTTCAAGAGACTCGAGCAAATTTTTAAGTCCTTTTCAGCGAAATGAATTATCCAGAGTACATTTGTGTCATCAAAATTGTGATTATTGTTTAGTAAATGATTGGCACAAGTTGATTTTTCGTTTTTATTATTATATAAATTTATATGTTCTTCTAGTCTAATTTTAAAATTGCGACCTAACTGACCAATATATACTCTTTTACAAATGTTATAAGTTAATTTATATATGCCTGACTTTTGTACCTGGGATTTCTTGTAAATGATAGTACTAACTTTGCTCCTTACGTAGTTATCTAAAAGATCAAATTCTACTGGATGTAGATCGAATAGTAGTTCAGTGTGTAGAAAGTAAGTAAGGATTATGTCTCTTCTATGAAACCAAAATTTGGATTCTTCTTTAATCCATATTTTCTCTGCTGCTGATTTAGCTTTTCTCCCAGCAATAGAATTGGTGTTAATATTGACACGTACATATTTGGGTACTATCTTGTATTTGAGACATTCTCGATCGAATCTGATATGGTTAATTGCTTGTTTGTGTTTCAATCGTAATTTGAAGTATGTTTTAGCCTTTACTGCTTTTATAATAATAATTAAACTCTAATCATACCCTACCACAAAATCACACCACAATCTCCTACGATCCTAATCAATAATACTATTATTTATCCCACATATACCTGCAAATACCTTGGCATCCTATTTGATTCAAAACTCTCCTTCAAACTCGATGCACAAACAATAAAAAACAAAATCAAAAGCAGGGCTCGGCATTTTAGATCACTAACATATAAACACCAAGGAATATCTGTAAAAACTGCAACTCACATATATAAATCAATATGCCGGCCCTTGTTAGATTATAGTGCAATCCATTTTACCCAAATCCGTCCATCAATCCTTCACCACCTCCAAGTTGCCGAAAGATCCGCCCTAAGAACCCTAACGAAACTCCGACACCCTGCCAACCCACTCCACATTCCCTCAAATGATCTTTTGTACGAAACCACCCAAATTCTACCCATTTCCCAACGTATATTAAACCTCATTGTTAAATTTGCCAATAACCCTCACAACCAATCCTTGTTAACCAAATTTTGTATCCCCCGAAATCCAAATATCCCTTCTAAATATCAACATCCTCCCTTCACAAGTCATCAATTCATTTGTGCGAATCATCAGGACAGTTCAGCTAGCTAGCAAAGATACTTTTTTTTCACTCACACTATTAAATTCAAGACAGGGCAGAAAGACCGCAGGTCTATAGCCCAGACGGACTAACACCATTTATTTGTTTTCATATTTATTGTTATTTTTATTATGTATCATGTTTCGTCCAAATAAAGATTATTGTATATATAAAATAAATAATAATAATAATAATAATAGTCAAAAGAAAGAATATAACTAAGGTGCAACATATATATTAATTTATTAAATTATAAAATTCTTACATATTGTAAGGTTCAATATCAAGAAGTTTTTTAAATAGTGCTTTCTTCATTAATGAACAGGAGCTTAATAATGTAATTGTTTTCGGCAATTTGTTATACAATTTTATGCAGCTATAGTAAGGACTTTTTTCAAACATAGTTAGCTTATGTGGAGGGTACGCATATTCAATCCCATGCCTGGTGTTGTTTCTATTCTGCAGTTTGTTATTATAAAATGAAGATTTATGTTTCCACATAAATTTTATACATTCGTATATATAGACTGCAGTGCAGTTCAAAAAACCTGCTTGCCTAAATAGACCCCGACAGCTGAAAGTTGCGTTTATATTACAGATGATTCTAATTGCTCTCTTCTGTACAATGAATACTTTATCAATAAAGCTTGAACTACCCCAGAAAATTATTCCATACCTCAGATATGAATAAAAATTAGCGTAATAGAATATTTTTATTATGTTCTCATTGGTATTTTTGGCTAATATTCGTAGCCCATAGCATGCTTTGCTGAGCTTGGTTACCAAATTGTCAATATGAACGTTATATTTCAGGTTGTTATCAAGGTAAATCCCTAGAAATTTTACATAATTAGTGAATTCATAGATTTTTTTATTGATTTCGATTGTTTCTGATGTCGGCGTACTATTATTTGTTTTAAATAGAACGAAGTTTGTCTTGTCCGGGTTTAATATTAGTTTATTACAGGCAAACTAATATTCCAAATCTCTCAGAATAAGATTACCATGCTCTGTAATATCTTTCAGTGAGGCTCCTGTTAAAAGAATATTAGTATCATCCGCATAAGACGTTAGTGTGCAATTCTGAGATATTGTGGTATTGATGTCATTCATAAAAATAATAAAAAGAAGAGGACCTAGAATGCTTCCTCGAGGTACACCCATACTGATCTCTAGGGTATTGGATACAATATGGTTTCCACGTATATCATCTTTTATTTTTACAGATTGCTTCCTCGAAGTAAGGTATGATTTAATCAAGTCATTAGCTTTTCCTCGTATGCCATCCTTTTTTAAGGATCGGAGTTATTAATGCATATTTCAAATCATCTGGAAATATTCCCGTTTCCAGCGATGAGTTAAAAATATGTAACAGCGGTTTAATTATATGAGGCAAAGCTTCCTTAATGATGCTGATAGGAATGCCATCGTAGTCGCATGTACTTTTGTTTTCAGATTTATTTATAATATTAATGATTTCTGAATATGTAATAGGTTGAAAAAATATGAAGTTGTGGTAAAATAGAATATTACATTGGTATTGGGCGGTCGAGAGGCTTAACTTTCTTGGAAGTAGATTTAGTGCATATTCTTTGAAGAATATATTAAATTCATTGCCCAATTGTAACATATTATTTGTTTTGGTTTTTACTTGTAAAGGAGTATATATTGGTCAGTCAGGTCGCAATTTTAAAATTAGACAAAAGAACATATAAGTTCATATAATAATAAAAACGAAAAATCAACTTTTGCCAACCATTTACTAAACAATAATCACAATTTTGATGACACAGATGTACTAGAGATAATTAATTTTGCTAAAAAGGGCTTAAAATGGATTTACTCGAGTCTCTTGAAATTTGTAAAATTAAACGTATCCCTGAAATTCTAGTAATAAATGATCAAACTGACTTAATATATATATATATATATATATATATATATATATATATATATATATATATATATATATATATATATATATACCCCTCTTTTATAAAGTTGTTTGTAAAAATTTGAAGTTTAATTTGAAAATGACAGAAAATCTGTCGAAACTATAGTCACAATAAAGATAAAAGTGTGTGATACATAAAAGGTATTTGCAATAATTTATTAATAAGAATGTATCACAAAGTAGAGGCCTCCACAATTACCTATTTCTCTGAAGATAAGTTCGGTTTATCTGTTTGTATTAAATGCGAGATGAGCGGGATACAAAACTGCTCTTTGAAAAATGGCGCTAAAAAGAAGCTGCTTATCTTGCCACTCAAGTAAATCACGAAAACAGTATTATTATTAATCAAAATAAAACAAATAACTAAATAAAATGAAGCCATCTGCCCAACTAACACGACAAAATCTACACGAAATGGACGCACGTAGTAAGAAACATATTAATAACATATAAATTTCCTTCCCGTCGCAATAACCTCACTTAAATGGATTTTTGAATATTGGTTTCACAAAGATGTGCAAAGAAGAAACATCTCCTGAAAGCCGGTAATTCGTGGTGGAGAAACCTAAGCTCAAATATGAAGATGAATGAACATTCAAATGCTGCTGAAGAAACAAAGTCAGAACGTGCAATATCTACTTCACTTAAATACCTAGCAGAAAAAGTTGAATGCAACATTTTGTGTATTCCAGAGCACTGGCTTACAGAAGCTGTTGATTAAATTATCAAATTTAAAAATAATATCATATTTTTGTAGGAATAGAAAATAGCCAGGGTATGGCTCTTTATATCGAAGAAATAATTACCGTTACACCTATGGAGTTGTGTTCATTTTCACAATCGAAAGTGCTTGAGTGTGCGGGTTCCCAAATTATTACAAAAGGATAATAAATATAGTTATATATTAAATGAATTAAAAAATTTACTATGTCTTAACAACATATAACATAGTGAATTTTTCAATTCAGTGTAAGTATCAAATACCACGTAGGAACGGTCGCAACGATTCTCTTTATTATAGAAATATATATTTACAGAACTACAAAAAATGTTAATTAATTTTTGAACTCATAATGATGGTTGCGACCGTTACTATGTGGTAATTCATAATGAACACTGAATAAAACACTTACTATGTTTTTAACCACTATAATTCATTATAATATATAAATATATTACAATGTGTACGACTTAAGGTTCGACTTTTGACGGTCATTACCAATTGGTCTGCTTTGCCGTACAGGCTGATTTAATCATAATGATGGTTGCGACCGTTACTCTGTGGTAATTCATAATGAACACTGAATACAACATTTACTAAGTTTTTAACCACTATAATTTAAAAACATAGTCAGTGTTTTATTCAGTGTTCAATTTTTGAACTGTTTATTTTTTTTTAAATAAAACTATTTAACAGACACTACTATTTCTTTTAATTGTTGGGGACTTTAAATGTTTTAATATAAAGTGTAGTAAAAAGAAATCCATTATATTTTCATAAAATTAAATGCTTTAATTACCATAGTTAGAATTATCCGATTTAGCTCAAATATGTGCCGTTTTGTTCCATAACCTGTTGCCATTTTGAAGGTGATTTTATTATACTTCTTTTATATAAGCCATCGTCCTTTCGTTGACCGTCGACCTTTCTTTAAGCGAATTTTTCACCAGCAAAATTGTTCGCCATGGATAAGAACAGATGATAACTACTATAAGGTGGATGCATAAGAACCTCCCAACCAAGCTCCTGGAGTTCTGACGAGTCACTATCCATGTGTGTGGCCTAACGTTGTCCTGATGGAACACATTCCTCTCCTATTGGCCAAAGCTGATCGCTTCTGTGCGATTACTTCCTTCAGATAGTCCCATTGTTGACAGTATAGTTTCAAGTAAAGAGTTTTGCCGTAGGAAATCAACTCATAGTAGATAATTCCTTGACAATACCACCAAACACACAGCACAGTCGTCAATCCTGGTCATCGTTTTCGCTTGACGTTGTCGTAAGTGATCCACTTATCAAGAGTCACCAACCGATAGATAGATACAGAAATGGGTCGATTTTGTTGCCATTCCGAGACGATTATGGAAATTCGGTCCATGAGATTTTTTTGTATCCAGCCTTATGCTTTTTTTATACAATCTTTAACTCTTGGGCAATCGAAATAGTGCGTACATGGCGGTTGCACTCGACACTGTCCATCATTTTATCGATATTTTCGACAATTAGCCTCCCAGTACGTGTAGTATATTTTTGACATCGAAATTAGTGGAACGGAATTGACGAAACCAAAATTACGCCTCATTGGCTGTCACAGATAACTACAGAAACCCATAGAAAAAATAATGGCTTTGTTTGCAACACTTAATATAAGGTTAGATTTTAAGAAAATATTAAATTCGTTTAATGTAACTTATTTGATAAGGGAACATATAATATCTAAGAGAGTTAAACTTGTATAAATAACATAATTACAAATGTGCATTCTGAAATATTAACAAAAGTTTTGCATACAATATTATCTTACCATACAGCAGAGGTTCTTAATTTTGATCTACAAGTTCAATTCAAACCACCAAAATATAAAGCACGATTTTTTTCAAATGCAAACATTACTCAGTCCATTGACAGTCTTTCGACTAAATCTTTTATATATATATATATATATATATATATATATATATATATATATATATATATATATATGTTATATATATATGTACAAAATGTACAAAAATAATCTTCGCGAAACTATCCGCACCAACATATATATATATATATATATATATATATATATATATATATATATATATATATATATATATATATATATAATGTGGGATCTGTTAATAACAAATATGACACTTTTATTAACATATATATGAAATATTTTGATAATCATTTCTTAATTACTTCTTGTATAAAAAAAAGAAAATAAGGAACATAGATAATTAAACTGTTGAAATAATAATGTGTAAAAATCAACTTCTTTTTATAATACAGTTTTGAACTCTATTTAAGATTATTATTGAATACAAAAATATAACAAATAAGTAATAGCGGAATAACGAATGTTCGAACATAAAAGTATTTTTTAACGAAATAATATATCACAAAATCCAACCTCGAATGGAAATTATATCAATATAATGAGACCTCTTTTAATTCATCGTTTTTAATTATATTAGTTAATATTATTCGATATTGTATGGATATTTATTTAATTAATAAAGAAATTGGTTGATTACGTATGGATTTGTGTAGTTGTTTCAATAGGTAATATTTCAATTTAAACATAAAGTAACTAATTTTGCTTTTAAATTTAAAATTGATAAATTATTTAAATAAATATTTTAGAAAAATACCATCCCAAATATTGTTTTACTTTTATAATGTATTCTACACAAAGTTTATAGAAGATCAATAATGAAAATACCATCACCTATATAACTTCTAACTAATGTAAGAAGTAACATTAATAAAACATTACGGTTATTATATCACTTATTGCAATTCAAATGACAATAACGTCTATATTTCCCCTATTCAGTATTTACCAAATAAAAACATGAAATATGATTATTTATGAATAAATGATAACTAATGACATTTTTTTACAAGGGAGGCGTTTTCGTATTTTCTTTCGAATTAATCTTTGGCAGGGCTTTGGTGTCTGCATTTTTTTGCAGAACGTGCATGCGGTTATTCTATTTCAGCAAACAATGTCCACAGGACAATATTTGTCTCTATAAAAATGAAGTATTAGGAAACGTGGCGTTGTAGAATGAAATTGAGATAGTGCGGCGGCGGATGCCGGAGAACCAGCCGCTTGGAAGTTATTCAAAGTTATTGATACACTGAAATTTGATGTTAATAAAAATGGGGCACTCTACTGGAAAAGAGAGGTGCTTTCAGTATTTGATTTACGCCATTCCCTTTGTTCACATTATGAGATCCTTTGCTTTCTGATTGTTCAACTTTTAATTAAATATTTGCCTTTTAGCCTTTCGCTTCTCCCTCTCCATATGAACGTTGTAGCGGTTTTGTCAAACGTTTGACAGTATTCATTCATTTAATTTTAATTTATTCCGAAGTTATAATTAAATTTGAAATTTTACATATGTAATTAAATAGTATAAATTAACACTTAATACAATAATATTTATTGATACAGTTTTTAATTAAAACATGATTATTTTTCATTTCTAATATTAGTTTTCGATTATAAATTTCGAATATAGAAGTATATTTATTAATAAATTATACACTTAAATAATTTCATAATAATGTTTACTTTAATTACTTTCTATCAAAAATATTTTTTCTTTGCAATATTTAATTATTATTATTTTTTCTCGTATATGTATTATTAATGGCAATGCGTTTTATAAGAAAGGAAAATATTATTAAAAATATTGTTAGAATATTTAAAATAAAATAATAAATTTATATTTTACTTGTGAATATTTTTAGATACTGAAATTGGATTGAAAATTTATTGCCTTGGAATATATACATAAAATTTTCATGATGTTAAAATATATACATATTTTTTATTGCATATCAAAATAAAATATATAAATATTACGAAAAGGCTGGTAATCGATAGCCATTAGTCAGATTAATAAACTCACTTCTTCATTAAATATTTATATTTATAAATGTATTATTTATTGGTGGAAATTTAGGATTAATATTCCTTTTTATACATAAAATATATCTGGAATTAAAAAACGGTAACACTGTTCTAACTCTGTATTTGAAATATATAGTGGTAAAACTAAGTCTTAATTCCAATATACCACGAAGTAAACGCCTATTCATATCAAGAAATAAAATATACTTATTTTAAATCGTAAACGACTTATAGGAAAACACTTGTATTAAATATAAATTAAAGTTTTATATTTGCCAAAGTAAATGATTTAAATATATTCAATATAAGTGTAGTTTTATTTATTTAAACCTTTGCAATGGTTGAGTGAAATATTTCAATCAAGTAATAGAGATTATTTTTTTAATAAAATAATCTTATTGCATCGACGGACGCAACATCCACAAAAATGTCCACCGAGCGAGTAAACAAACGAAAATGTCACTGTACCTTTGTCCGTGAATATTTCGACACCGGCACCCGCGATTCGCTAGTTCGAGAACGGACACAGCGCAGGCGAAGGAGGCACAGACTTTACACTTTTTCCTCACAAGTGACCAGTGCACGCGATCACGATATTGTCTTCCAAAAAAAACCACGGTACAGTCCTTTTGATGTACACACACAAAATCCGTTTTTCATCTCCTGGCAATGGAGCAAAATAGTGAAGCGGCCGAACATCCCGCCCGCCATGACTGCTTGCGGTCATCATTGAGAAGGCAGAGGACAAAGCTTCACCAGTGGAGGCGTGTAAACCCCCGTGGCGGTGTTAACTTCGGCAACCCGGACAATTCCATCCGGTCCGGGAAACGTGCGAGTGATCCGATTCAAAGGCCAATGCAGTGGCGGGGCATTGTCCTCCTTGATGAGTACGAGGGTCCCGGATACGATGTCGGATTCTGGGGATTTCCATTTGGAGCATTGCTGTAGGGTGTGCAGATACTCAGTTTGCCAACGCTTCCAGAAATCATTCCGAATGCGTTGGACTAGTTGCCAGCGAGCGAACCGGTTGCCGGGCATGTGAGGAAGATCAGAGACAGGTGCGGCGTTGAGGGGCCGCTGTATGAGAAAATGACCAGGTGTAAGTGCTCTGAAATCACACGGGTCAGAAGACAGCGAACAAAGGGGGCGAGAATTGAGCACGGCTTCGACTTGGGTGAGAACGGTAGCGAATTCTTCGTAGGAAAGCAACTGTGTTCCGACGACCCGGCGGAGATGGTGCTTGGTGGACTTGACAGCGGCCTCCCAGAGCCCTCCGAAGTGTGGCGCAGAAGGTGGTATGAACCGCCAGTCCATACCCACAGAGGCGGCACTGGCAGCGATGGCGGTTTGATGCTTTGACGAGGCGAGGAACCGGGATAAGTCATTAAGTTCCCGATGGGCACCGACGAAGTTCGTGCCGTTATCACTGAAAATAACAGTGCTGTGACCTCGACGGGCGGCGAATCGACGGTATGCAGCGAGAAAACAGGCGGTGGAGAGGTCAGAGGCGAGCTCAAGATGCACAGCTTTGGTGGTGAAGCAGACAAAAGCGCAGATATACGCCTTCGTAACACGAGCACCTCGGATGCGGCCGGTAGTGATATTAAATGGCCCGACGTAATCAACGCCAACTCGGAGAAATGGTACTGAGGCGCTGATGCGCGTAGATAGTAGCGAGCCCATAGGATGGATAACGGGGCGAGGCTTGCAGCTAAAACAGCGGTTGCAACGAGCGATCCTGCGCCGAGTAACATTCCGACCATCGAGGATCCAAAAAGCCTGACGAAGAAGAGCGTGAGTAGCCATGGCACCCGAGTGAAAGATTGCGTACGTGGGCATCATCGATGACAAGGTCTGTGAACGGATGCACCTTCGGTAGTAACGCTGGATGACGGTGTGTGAATGCAAGATCAGAGGCAGAGAGGCGACCGCCTACACGTAGGATACCGTCGTTATCAAGAAACAGCGCCAAACGCCGTACCAAGCGAGACCGGGTATGAGGATTTGCCGCTTCGGTGCGCTCGACGGTAAGAGAGGTGAGCTGCACTTGGAGCAGGACAGAGGTTAAGGCGGCACGAAGCTCTTGGCTAGTCAGTGGCCCGCATTGGCATTCTCTGGCGGTGTTTTCACGTTGGTGAAAAAGCGGCGACAATATGCTACCACCCGCTGCAAGCGAGTAAGAGTGGAAAAACGACACTCTAGTCCAAAAGTCGTTTGCGTCGCAAGCAAGCTTTGAAGAAGGGGGGCGCGTTCCTCTTCTACTGCCTCTGGTAAAGGTACGTGAGCAAAGCTACTAACAGTCCATAGATCGGGAGGTTCTTGCAGCCATTTAGGTCCGGTCCACCATAAAGGGTGATCACGTAGATCACCTGGCAACAATCTACGTGACGCGCAGTCAGCCGGATTATCTTCGGAAGCAACGTGACGCCAACAAGAAGATGGTAGAATTTCCTGAATCCCAGCGACTCGGTTAGCCACAAAAGTTTTCCTCCGATAGGATTCTCCAACGATCCACGATAGGGCGACAGTGGAGTCGCTAAAAGCATACACGCGATGAATTCTGATGCAGGAGAGCTGAGTAAACAGGGAGCCCATTAATTTAGCGAGGAGATGGGCGCTACAGAGTTCAAGGCGAGGGATGTTAACCCTTTTTAGAGGAGCGACCCGAGACTTGGAAGCGAGAAGGGCAACATAGGGCGACCCACGTTTGGGAGTGACTCGCAGGTAGACTACGGCAGTGAATCCCAGTTCAGAAGCGTCGCAAAATCCGATGATGCTGACATCCGTGGAGGTCTTGCAGTCTTCCAGATGACGGGGGATAGAGATATCTTCAAGCAGCGGGAGCTCTATTTGGAATTGCTGTCACACTTCGGTGATAGCTTCAAGGTGCACCTTATTCCAATCTAGCTTCAGGAGCCAAAGACGTTGGATGAAGAGCTTAGCTCGAAACACCACTGGGCCCAACCAACTGGAAGGATTGAAAATTCGCGCAGTTTGCGACAACATAGAACGTTTTGTGCAACGTTGCACGGAATAGGCGAAATGGTCACGATATGGATCCCACTTGAGACCGAGAACCTTGACCGCCGGGTCTCGGTCTAGAGGAAAGGCGTCTGCAGAAGCGGGGAGTCGACAATGTTCCTCCGGGATGCTCTCAAGGAGGCGGGAGAGTTGGCCAGCCACTTACGAAGTTCGAAACCGCCCGCCATGAGGAGGTCTATTAGTTCTTGACGAAGATGCATAACTTCATCTTCGGTGTCACATCCGGTGAGAATGTCGTCGACATATACATCCGATTGAAGCACCCTGGCGGCCGCTGGATAGTGGGAGGACTCGTCAATGGCTAATTGTTGAATTGTCCTCAACGCAAGGTATGGAGAGGATGAGACGCGGTAGGTTACAGTCTTAAGGCGGTAAGTGGTGACTGGCTCATCAGGAGAGAACCGCCATAAGATGCGCTGCAAGTCGCAATTATCTGATTGAACCAGAATCTGGCGGTACATTTGGCGAATGTCAGCAGTGAAGACGAACTGGGCGATGCGAAATCGGGTGAGTAACGACGAGATTTCCGCTTGTAATTTCGGACCGGTTAGGAGAATGTCATTGAGGGACTTTCCAGAGGAGGTGGGACAGGAGGCATTAAATACAACCCGGATTTTAGATGGAGGATCATCAGGACGGTGGACCGGGTGATGAGGGATATAATACGTGACAGCTGCTGCTTGTTCTTCCGGTGGCACCCGTTCCATGTGATTACTGACCAAGTAATCCCGCATGAATTCGTGATAGGCTCCATGAAGCTTCGGATCACGTTGCAGCCGAGCCTCGAGGCGATGAAATTGGCGAAGTGCCACATTGTAAGATTGACCCAGGTGTTTATCTATCAACGGCAGCGCGACACAGTATCTGCCTGCTATGTTACGGGTCGTGATGGCCATGAAAAGGTCCTCACATTGTTGCTCAGCCGGAGTTAGTCGAGGCTGACAGGTGACTTGATCCAGCTCCCATAGGCGAGAGACAGCGTCGGCGAGAGCGATATGGGTGTCATGGTTAGGAGAAACTGATGATATGTTGGGTGGCATCATGAAGCTAGGAGAGCAGGAGCTAGAGATTGCGCCAGTCGCGGGGACGACGGTCATTGTTGGTGAGGTAGATCGCTCTGGACGCTCTGAGGATGTGTCGATGGCGTCCAGGGTACCACTCGTATCATATGTCGCCTCTTGGAAAGCAGAGATGCGGTGTTGCCGTCGGCGAGAAGGGGTTGCCCCTTCATTGTCCCTCACCGAAGGATGGAAATGGACACGGCGAACCGGAGGCGGGTCTCCGTAGGGTCCGAGTAAAATCCATCCAAGAGTGGTTTCAAAGGCCAGGTGGCGAAGGTGCGGCCAATCCTCTATGAGTATTGGCTGTGGAGGTGTGCGAGCCGTGATCCGAGTGATGACACAGAACGTCACGGTCAGGCGAGGAGGATCTCCGTCGTGCAGGATAGTGGTAGTGGCCGTGTGACGAGCAGCGGGCAAGATGACGTTGCCCAGGCCACTCAAAGGCAAATGGTCCGTCTTAAGTGGCAAACGTAAATATCTAGCACACTCGGTGGTCATAAAACTGGTACTGCTACCGGAATCCAGCAAAGCTCGTAGGTGATGGGTGCGGCCAATAGCATCGACAGCGACGACTCGGGCTGTCGCGAGCAGAACCTGGCGAAGTTGAGCGCGACATGATGCTGAGCGGTGGCGAGTGGTGGTAGGCAATTCTAGTCAATCGGATGACGCCGAGGACTGGGAGCTCCGCCGTGGCAGTCTGCGGTCAGGAGGTGATACCGCCGCCGTGGATACCGCTGCTGGTGGAGAGCAAGACCTGGGGACCTGAGGCGGCTTGTTGCGTGTGCTCTGTTGATGTGGCATGGCTAATCGACGTTGTTCGGTGGATGGGTCGGCTACATGCAGCAGTGTGTGGTGCGGTTCCTGACAGATGTGGCAGGAGCCAGTGGAGCGGCAGTGGGCTGCGATATGGAAGGCACTGAGGCAGTTCCAGCATAGACGACGGGACACGACCGCAGTGCGCCGATCGGTGACGCATAGCTGCTTGAATCGCACGCACTGACGAATGGTATGCTGGGTAGAAGAGCAGAATTGGAACTCCTGGCCGTTGGGCCGCTGATGGAGCACTGCAGACCTGGCCGGCGACGAATTCCGCAAACGGTGAGTGGCTGTCGGGGAATGAGGTCTGGATGACTGGCGAACAGGTGACCGAGAATTAGACAGCGATTGACGGGGAGTCAATACAGATGGCATTGACGTAGCGGCATGAAGCTCGGCGATCCTCACGCGATGGGAGATGAAGTCCACCAACTGCTGATAGGTGGGGATCTGATCCAGAACTAGTTGCTGTTCAAACGCGGTTCTTGTCGGGCTATCCAGGTTGTTCAAGGCGAGGGACAGCAACAGAAAATCTGAGAGATTTCCCAACGGTAAGGCGATAAGCGCGCTAACAGCAGTCTGGTGAACGTCCAGAAACCGACGCAGCTGAGAGGCGGAGTCGGAGGTGATGGGAAGGAATCTCGTGATATTGCCAAGATACATGGCAGCGAGCCGCCTAGGATTGTGATAGCGGGCCTTTAGAGCTTGGTAGGCGAGCGGGTAATTCTCTGCTCGCATTTCGAGATCAGCAATGGTGGATAAAGCCTCGCCTCGCAATGACGACTTAAGGTATTGCAGTTTCTGAACTGCAGGGACGGAAGCGTCATCGTGTACAAGAGACTCAAATAACGCGATGAAAGCCGGCCAGTCTTCCAGGAGGCCGCTAAATGACGGTAAGGTGATACAAGGCAGCATTGACGGGGCCGTGGACAGGCGAGCGCTAGGAAGTGGATCAACCGACTGGTGTAACGCAGCACACCTGGAGCGAATGTCGCATACTACGTCGCCAAAGGCGAGTTCGGAAGGCGTAATCGGGGCTTGATCCTCTTGTGGAAGTTGACTGTTCAGATCACTGATAAGGTCATGCAACTGTTCAAACTTCTCCTCATATCGGCGAATCTGAGCTTCCAACACCGGCAGGGAGGCAACATCAGCGGCGGAGAGGGGGCGGATTTTCTCAAGTATATGTGAGCCGCTGGCGAAGATGTTTGCGCGTTTAGCCACCGCGGCCTCGAGCTGCTGCTTAATTTTTGCGGTCATTTTTTATTTATAAGTGTTGGCGAAAGTAAAGCAATTAATTTATTAATTAATTGACGAATGAATAAAAACGAAAATCAAAACACAAACGATGAGTATATGGTTCGTTCAGGTGAATAAATTATTATTAAATTCACGTACGGCGAAATTAATTGGGAACTGAATTGACTTGCAGGCGTTTGGTGAGAATTGAGGAAAATCGACAGAATCTAACTCTTATGATGATTATTATTGAATTCAATTTATGAATCAATAAGGATTTGCAGATAAATTAATTTCTTCAGTTCGTAATTAATATATTTCTCGGTTTATCGATCTCAGAGAAAATGTAAAGGTGAGTAGTCGAAATATCTAAAGGTTCCCTGGTTTCGGCACCAAAATATTGCATCGACGGACGCAACATCCACAAAAATGTCCACCGAGCGAGTAAACAAACGAAAATGTCACTGTACCTTTGTCCGTGAATATTTCGACACCGGCACCCGCGATTCGCTAGTTCGAGAACGGACACAGCGCAGGCGAAGGAGGCACAGACTTTACACTTTTTCCTCACAAGTGTCCAGTGCACGCGATCACGATATTGTCTTCCAAAAAAAAAACCACGGTACAGTCCTTTTGACGTACACACACAAAATCCGTTTTTCATCTCCTGGCAACGGAGCAAAATAGTGAAGCGGCCGAACAAATCTCAACATCCGACATCAGTCGGACTGGATGGTCTATAAAAACATCCATATATATCATTCTTATTGCGTTTCTTTGTGCTAAGAAAATTTCATTTATTAGTCAGCTATAAGAATATCACATAAGAATAAGTTACTTACACATTTATTATCCATTTGAAGTGTAACAAGTGAAATCCAAAAAGGTTAGAATCTTCAGTAATTTATTCGTTCGGATGTCCTAATGAAAACAGCATATTTACAGATAGATTTTCTTTCTTTTAATGGAGTCTAAAAATTGCAAACCAATCTTTCACTTGAGCGTTAATATTGAAAATAAAAATGTTGTCTGCTGAACTTATCAAAGTTGTGTCATCTACATGAAGAGATATATTGTCTTCTCTTATAGTGGAATATGTTATTATATATTATTTACGTATAGGAGGCATAACGTTGGGCCAAGTTTAGAACCTTGAGGTACCTCTTTATTTATAATATATTTTTAAGATAATTTAGTTTATAATATAACTATTAAACTTCTGCTTGACAAGTATGATGTTATTAAATTACAGCTAATGGGATGAAAGTTATATAGGTATAGATTTCGTAACATTATTAATCTTCGACAGTAAAGGTTATGTCAACATCACTATATCGCATCTTAAAGGCAATTGATTTTAAAAAGTTAGTCTGAATCTTTTCTAATGAATTTACCTAAATGGCTTGAGTTGGGGACCAAACGCATGACAAAAATTCTAATTGTAAACGTACGTAAGCAAAATAAACGATTTTAAGTGATGCAGCTCATAAGTCAACAGAAATTCTTTTAATAAAATATATAAGTCCATTACGTTGTAGATAATTCACTTATTTTTTCTTTTTTTTTCTATTTATTAGAAATTCTTTTAATATAACCCAACATTTTAGATGCACGACTACAATAGAAATAATGTGCTTTGCGAAAGACAGTTTAGTGTCAAAAATTATTCCCATTATTATTATTATTCATTTACTTTCTCTAGCATATCATTATTAATAGCAAAATCAAAATATACGGGCTGTTTATTACGAGAAAATCTAATGGTTATGCTTTTTTCAATGTTAAAGAAGAGATCATTATTACAACACCAATTGTACATGGATATTAGGTCATCTTATAGATATTTACAGTCTTCAACAAATTTTCAAGTCATCGGCATATAACAAAAATAAACAGTTCTATCTGCGTTATGTCATTTATAGAAAACTAAAAATAATAACGGGCTAGAATGTGAGCCCTGGAGCACACCTGAAGGGACATAGATGAGATCTGATAAAACATTCCTTATTTTGGCATACTGCATCCGATTGACGAGAAAACTATGAATCCATTTAACAACAGAATCATGAATCAGTTTCGTTAATTTTGCAACTAAAATGTTATATTAGATTGTCAAGTATGAAATGGAGCAAACATAATTTAGTTGGATATTTTTAGAATAAAAACTTTTTATTTTTAATCAATTTATATACTAATATTATCGATACACTTTTTCCGTTTTGGAGGTAACTCATTTATCCCTTTGCTGCAGAAGCCTGGATCAAGAGAGTAGATGAACTCTTGAGACGCCATTTTGGCAGCCTAAGCGGAATTGAATTTTTATCCAAATAAAAAGATGTTTAAATTTTGAAAGAAATGATGGTTAGTTTCCAAGTCCAATTCGTGTAGCTTTGACGCGGTCATTCGTGCGGCATGTGGTCGAGCGTTGTCATGCAGCAGGATTGGAGTCATTCGATTAACTAATTTTGGTTGTTTAATCGCAAGATTTCTCATTATTTCTTCTAGATGATAATCCGATAATCATCCGTCGTGATGGATTGGCCAGGTTCCAGAAAGCTATGGTGAATGATACTTGAGCGATACCACCAAGCAGTGACTATCAGCTTCTTCTGGTGGATGTCTCGTTTTGGACAGTGTTTTGGTAATTCCTCTTTGTCCAACCGTTGCGATAAACGATTATCGTACATGATCCATTTTCATCACACGTAACAATTCGATTAAAAATGGTTCGGCTTTTTTAATAATAATAATAATAATAATTTATTGATGCCACCAACATTAAATATATTATACATAAGTCATTTTTAAAATAAATTGTAAAATGATATTTACTAGCAATTAAATAATATTTAAAATAGGTATATAACAAACTTAAGAGGACAAACTTGTTAAAACATTTCTACAAGGTAAGTAAGACATAAATTATACATTTAAACGTTTTTAAAAACAAGAAAACAACACATACAATTTAAAATCTATGGTCCAAGAATTCATCAATTGAATAAAAAGCATTCTGTACAAGTAATTGTTTTATTTCCTTCGTAAAATGAGGCATAGTCAGTTCTTTCACAGGTGATGGTAACATATTGAAAAATTTAGGTCCAAAATAATTTACTGAGTTTCTTGATCTATCGACTCTAAAACTTATTTGATTTAAAATATGCGTATACCTTGTGTCATGGTTATGAATCTCATCACGAGTTGGGTATTAAGAGATGTTTGATTTCACGTACAACAGTGCATTGAGAATATATATGCATGGGAAGGTCAGAATATTATGTTCTATAAATTTATGTTTAACATCGTCTTGGTATTTTAGCCCTGTAATTATACGGATTGCTTTTCTCTGTAAATTGAAGACACGCTTAGTATGGCAGGAGTGTCCCCAGATAAGCACCCCATAGTGTATTATAGAACAAAATAGGCTGTGATAGGTTGCCCACAAAACTTTAGTATCAGTAATGTCATGTAAATTCCTAAGTAGGTAGAGACATTTACTTAGTTTTTTACTTATATAATTTACATGCTCCTCCCACGATAGGTTAGAGTTAAGAAGTAACCCTAAGAATTTGTGCCAAAAGAGTCAATATTGTTTGTTTTGATACAGTGGCTTTCAGGGCGTCATTATCCACCTGAATCTTGGGTCGACCACGTGGTTCAATAGAGAGGTTTAACTCTTCCGAACGAAATTTTTTGAACCAGCGAGCTATAGTTGCGTTTGTAGCCACATGAATGCCGAACACACTATTGATATTAGTGACTGTCAACTGTGTTGTGGCTTCACTCTGGAACTCATACGTCATCAACAAGAATCCTTAGAAAGAAGAAAAGATGTACTTTCACATGAAAAACGAATTATGTCAAAATACAGCATCTAAATGAGGTTGTGTGCGATAGAAATAAATAATATGAAGTTTGCTCAATTGCATACTTAACAACATAATAGTTCACATGATCAAAAGCTTTAGCAAAATCGGTGTAAATTGCACGAACAGAGTGTTTTGCTTCAAAGCCATTGATAATTGAAATCTTATAAGGTAAAAGATTCGTTGTTGTGGATCGTCCTGCCCGAAAACCGTGCTGCTCATCGATATGTACATTTTTGCACATTCAATATAAATTCATTAATTTTGGAATAACAGATTGCATTGTAATACCACGATAATTGTTTGCCATTTCTCTATCACCAGATTTATGCAGTGGTATTATATAGCTTTTTTCCAAAAATCTGGGAAAAACTTCTGCGTTACTGATGATTGAAATAGAATAAATAATGGAGTGGTTATAGAAAAAATATAGTTCTTCAGAAAACTGGAAGGGATGTTGAAAAATAATCGGCGCATCGGCTTACATGTTGAAATCCTTCACAACTACTAGTATTGTTATAATGCATATATTTTGGAAATTCCGGAATGGAGTTCGAAGACTTAACAAAGTTCCAAATATTTTAGTAATTTGTTATACTCAAATTAACAGATTCAACATATTTTTTATAGAGATTATTTCTTAAAAAAACTGTATCTTTGGTGTAGCAATTGAAAATTTTGATAATTTATAAAATTACTACACTGCATATATTGATTATTGGATAATGAAGAAAATTGTTTGCTTCGAAGTTTTGCCTTAGACGATTTAATTTTAGCATTATCTACTCTCTGTATCTCACTTGTGAATAATATTATTAATAATAATAATTTATTTCCAACAAGTTATACAACTTTATAATGGAAATATCCTAGATTACAATATATATGCCATGTGTACAGTTAGTAAAGTTAACGATTACGCATATGTAAATGTGATGATTTGTTTATATTGCTTTGTCGGCTAATTTTAAAATATTCTTTATTGTTATTAATATATCAGATTTTTCACTAATCTGTTGTTGATGTATTTTGTTCCTTAGACATTGAATAAATTTTCAGAATTTTGTTTGATACAATAAAATGTCAGAGTCAGATGTAAAAATACTTATTTTATATGAGGAATATTCTCGTAGCATCTATGAGACCAGTTTGGTACGTTTTTCAAATTAATCAAACATAAATGATTCACTAGCGATTCTACTATTACCTCCAATCAAGACCACTGATTCGAGTTACCAATAATTAGATTTCTGATTCGCATCCGCCTTCTTTCTACAATTGTAAAATTATCAGTTTTATTCGTTTCTTGGGTAATAGTTGGTGACGAAACATTAATATCAGAAATACTGGATGGAGCTTTTTATTTATATATTTATTTATTTACCTTTGGACTCTTTTCTTAAAAATTATATATACAACAAAGCAATTAAAAAACGTACTTAATTTTGGGCCAAAGAAGCTCGGGCGGAGTTTACAATCACAAAGTTCTTCCACTCAAACCCATTCTTTTCCATCATGCTCTTTGGCATTCAGATTTATTTATAAATGCTTTCATTTTTGTGGATGTATTTGGCCTATCTACATTCCAAAATAGTATTTTACTACATGCGGCCTTGTTGATGTCGATCTACAATCTTTTCACTGTCATTATCTTTGGATGATATTATTGGATTTTGTATTCAATAGCTAGATGTGGTTTACGTTTGCGTTGGTTTTGATTTTTTTTACATTTCTACTAACTCTATTATAATCAGAAGAGGTTAATTTCTTAGATATATCATCTTTTTGTAATATAATTTAATTTTAAAAATTACCTTGCCTCGCCTAATTTTAGTTTGTTAACTTCTTCTTTTAACTCCATAAATTCTCTTCTTATTACTAATACCAATTTAAGAGTCATTTTCTGGATCCCATGATAGAACGCCAAAATTATGTTCCGATTTGATGCATCCGGAATGGTAGTTCGTCCTGCACGTGTACAATTTAGATCAACATTTGAAGGTACAAGTGAGTAACAACCAAAACATTCTATGTTTTCAATTATTTCAAGAATTGTTTTGTTGACATCACTTTCGGATAATGACCTTGATGTTTATTTTGAGAACATACTTTCGATGTTATGAAACCACAGTACTAAATTACAATTACAAAAGCCTTAGCGAACTAATGAATGATCCGTTGTTATATAGTGTGTAGTTATAATTCGAAATTTCATCTGTAAAATAAAATTTAAACTAAATTTAAATTTCTATCGACATTTTTATTTATTTATTATTACTACCCCATACTAATACTTTTCAAGAATTGATAGAAAACAATTGATATGATATCGTGGGTTTGTTTAAGATATGGCTATCTGGAGACTTTCTATATGAAAATATATATAGGATTTTCCAATAAGAGGTTTCATTTTGAATAGTCCATCATTTTTTGACATTTGATAAGTAAAATCTACGCCATTAGTAAAAATGCAACGAGATACACTTCAACAACGCATTGAAATTGTTAAAATTTACTACAGAAATGGTGAAAATTTTGCAGTCAAACTAAAGCACTTTTAGATCGTCATGAAGCACCTTCTCGGCCAGCAATAGTAAAACTGGTTAAAAAATTTTAGCTGTTGGGACAAGTTAGGATGTGAAGAATCTAAACCGTGTGCGTCGCTCAAGAACAATTAAGAATATTGCAGGTTTGTCGATTCCTCGTCGATATTTGGAATTAAACATTGCAAAAACGACATTACTTCTTCATTACTTAGGTTTGAAGGCTTTTAAAGTTCAGTTAACACGAGAACTCAAGCGGGTCGATCACTAGCGCGTCGTATCTTTGCTGATTGGGTCCTTGAAATGCATCAAAATTATCCGAATTTTCATCGAACAATCATCTCCAGTGATTTCACCTCGTATGCTACGTGAATAAGCAGAATTATCCGCATTTTGGCTCGGAAAATCCAAGAATGTTTATTGAAAAGCCTCTCCATCCTCAACGTGTGACTGTTTGGTACGGTTTTTGGACTGGCGGTGTGATTGGACGTTACTTATTCAAAAATAAGGGTGGTACAGCCGCAAAAGTGCGAATTGGTCATGGAAAATTTCATGAAAAGGATATGGTGCTGTAACCGTAGTCGTGGCGGTCATTTGGCTGACATAGTGTTTCATATTTAATGGCATAACTTTCTCTTTACAATGAAATAAATATCCATTGATTTCTCTTAAAATATACTCGTTTTTTTTTAATGTCAAAATGAAACCTCTTATTGGAAAACCCATTATATTCGGAGATATAAAATTTTACATTCGAGACGCAATAAATTGCAATATTATACCGACATCACGTAACATCAAATAACTTTCGGTTAATTAAGGTAAATGGTAAAAAATATGCTTTTGGTTTTGTGTATAGACCACCAAATTTTAATTATAATACATTTCTAAATGAATTATTTACAGTACATCGCGCTTTACAAAACCTAAAACTCCCTAGATCACAGAAAACATTAGATTAATGATGCAACTAAGAGACGATGCACTCAAAAAGTTCAAAAGAACAAAGAAACCACAACATTTTAACTATTATAAATCATTAAGCAATTTAACAACTAACCCCATTAAAAAAGACAAGAAAGCCTATTATAATTTTATATTTCGTACTTCCCCAAACCCAATGCGAAAACGGTTAAAGCATTAAATATTTCGAAGATATAAAAAATACACCTCCTGAATTCACTTAAGGATCCAAACCTATTTAATAAATACTTTATAAATTCTATAAATCACACGTTTTCTGTGAACCAAGAATTAATTGATTTTTACAATACAAGTAAAAATGTCATTTTATCCAATTGTTTGAATTACAATTGGTAACAATAGTTGAAATAGAAAAGTGTTAAACAATATAAAATCAAATGCAACCGGTAGTGACAATATTAATGCTTTCATATTAAAAATATGCAGTCCACATATATTACCTGTATTGACACATATTATTAATTCTCGTTTACTTCTAAACTACTTTCCGACCAATTGAAAGAATGTTTAATTTTACCACTTGCTAAGATATCAATTCCTACTTCTGTCGCAGATTTTAGACCGATTAGTCTTTTCTATGATTTCTAAAATCATAGAAAAGATTGTTGATTCGCAGCTTAGAGAGTATTTTTAAAATATAATATTTTGGCCGAACACCAATCTGGTTTTGGACCTCACTAAAGTTGTGCGACGGCTTTACTTGATGTTACGGACAATGTAATTACTGCTGGAGACTGTGGCAGATATTGTATTTTAGTAATGCTTGACTTTAGTAAAGCATTTGACACCATAGATCATTATATATAAAAGTCATTATTCTATTATATTGGATTATCTAATGATGCCACTACTTTATTTGCTTCCTACTTATCAGGCCGCCACTAAACGGTTATTATTGGCAATGTTAAATCACTTTCGTGTAAAAATACTAAAGCAGTCCCACAAGGATCAATCTTGGGGCCACTTCTGTATGTTGTGTACACATACAATTTTGAAAAATATTTAAACAATCTTAAATACGATATGTACGCAGTCAAACCACAGCTGCTGGAATTATTCAAAGCATCTGATATAAATAATGCTGCAAATGAAATTAGTTCGGAATTAAAAATCTTCATACATGCATGTGATCAACACTGTTTATAGATCAATCCAAACAAATAATTTGCTATCTTATTTATTAAAAAGTTAAGCGAAGAAGACATTCAAATATCTTTAAATGGACAAACTTTGAAATTTGTGGATGAAGCTAATAATCTTGGATTGATAATAGATAAAAATGAGATTCATTTCACATATTTCAAAGTGTATCCGAATAGTATATTCAAATTTTAAATTAATTTATTCTTTGAAATACCTACTTCTTATCTCACAAATTAAAAATATCACTATGCAATAACTCAGTACTAACGCATTTTAATTTATGTGATGTAGTATATGGGCCATGTTTGGATGCTAGTACACAGAAAAGAATTCATGTTATATAAAACGCTTGTCTTAGATTAATTCATGGAATACGAAAATATGATCATGTATCACACACACTAATAGCAAATTAGCTTAATATGAAAGGAAGGCGACTTTTATATATGGCGTGTCTATTTAATAATGTGATCCAATTTAAATGTCTACCTTATCTTTTTAAAAAATATTATTTAAAAATGGTGTACACAATATCAACATTAGAAAAAAAGGTTTGATAACGCCACCTAATCATAGAACTGCCTTTTTTGAAGTTATTGTGATCGAAAAAATCAGTATTATTAATACGTAGAGTCTCACACGGTTTAAATCGACGCAATTTGTTAAACGTGCTATTTAAAATAAATTTATATTATAATACCTGCACGAGTATTTTATTTATTGAATGATAAAAACTTCAATTTAAACAAACTTTTTATATATTTTACATCATTCCATTTGTTTCAAAATTATACAAAGAGTGTTATTGATATAATACTGGACAGTTACATGGAATGTGAATTGTTGTTGTTGCACTCGGTCGAACCTCTATTACAAGCTATAACAACAAATACGAAACGAACCCTGTGTATTAATTATATTGCTGTATGTGCAGCGGCCTTTTATGTGAGCCTAAACTAGCGTAAAATTATATTATCAATGTAGTTTTATATCGATTTGAACAGAAACAAACATTTTTTGTGCAGTGAATCGAACATTAACGTAATCCTAGCGGTTACAGTGTATCAATGGTTTGATTAATTAATCAAAATTCGATACAATCGGAACAAGGCAATCATTTTAATAAATAAATAAATGATGCTAATTAATTTCCAATTACTAATTTGGGTTTAGAAAACAGGACTATTAATTAAATTGTTATGTTACATCTATTACATATTACATAAATTATATTGAATTGACGAGGGTGAAACTTGGTGAAATTGCATAATGTATAAGGTAAATAAAACACTTGGTATAAAATTTCACAATATAATATCGAAACTGCGACATATGTTTCGACATTAAATCTGTGAAATTTTTAAGTAAGTGTTTTTAGCTTATACATAAATAAAACTTTGAACTAAAATTATTTGTAATATTAAATTGCAAAAATCATATATAAATTAGTGGCTTCTACTTTATAAATAAAGGAATGAGAGAATACTGAATTTTTTAATGCACAAAACAATTCACTGTCTATAAAAAAAGTATATTAAATATTAAATTATTATTAATATTATCTGTTTTTAACAAAAAATGACTTATTGTAATAGTCCTTAAGTAGAAATGATCTTGCGAAATATTAATTTTTTGTATAGCTAGATTGTATTCAAATATTTGATAAATCATTTCCTTATCTAGGATATTTTTATAAATGTATTTTTGTGGTTCTCTATAGTATGCTAATAACGTAATAATTCATACAATTTCTACTTTCTTTACTATCTAATAATGTGTGTGATACTATTAGTATCTAAAGTTTAAAAAAAATGTATTTAATCAGAATAATAGCTTTTTTGAACGGGACACAATATATACATATAATGAGTTTGGATTTCGCCATGAGAATGTCACCTACACTTTGTGTCTTGGTCGAGAAGATCTTAGAAAGAATTTACTTTAAAAAAGCAAGACATTTAATTAAGTGTATTATGATATTCTGCTGCAAAAACTATATTATATTTTTCACACAACAATTTTCCAACTTGTTTGCTCATTCTTAATGGATAGAAAACAACGGGCGTTATTTAATGGAGATATATCATCTGAAGCTCAATTCTCTACGGGGCACCGCAAGGGTCAATTTTCGGATCCCTACTATTCCTCTTTTATATTAATGACCTTCCCCGATGATACCAACTGCATTAAGAAATCATTTAATTTAGAGTCTGCAAAAGTGGAGAGTGACAGGAATAATGTTTCTATATACCAATGGTTTAACCCTTATAAACTTGCCCTTAATTCCTATAAAACCGAAATTATTTTTATATTGAAATTTTAAGGCGATAGTATATATTAGAAACAGATTATTTATAAATATTATTCTAGAATTTCTTATATTTTTGAAAAAAATAACTACATATTGCCATCAGGAACGAGGGATTATTTTGAACATATTCGCAAAGCTTTAAATAGTATTCTAAATTTAATATGCACTTTTCATTAATATTTAAATATTCAGGGTCGGGACAAAGTATGGGACCAAGTATTTTTAAAGCAAAAGGAAGAATATCTTTTAGATTTTGCAGATAAGTGCAATGGGGCAAAATGCATCTGATATACATTTTCTGTTAATAATATACTTCCGGTTTAACTGGAAATACCCTCTCATATATATTATACAATAAATGAACTCTCACATAGTAGTCATAATCATTTTCATCGAAAGCAAAAATACTTATTAGACCAGACATTAACAAGCAATTATTTTTTAGTGTTAAATAGTGTGTCTCTAAATCATTTTTTATACCTGGCATGAGCCATGACTGAACCAATCTTATCTTACATACCTTACATACCAAAGAATGTAAAAAAGTATCAACGGCAAGGCAATATTAAAGCAATTTTGATAGTCGCATTTATTAATATTTATAATTTTTCCTAATCGGTGCATTTATTATAGGATATAGAAATGTATTAAAGCAACACTAGTTTGAAAATGTCTATTTCTATCAAATAAAGTTTTAGAATCTATATTTAACTGAAAATATTTTTTTGCAGCCCCGAACTAACGTGCAGCAACGTTGATTCGGGTCAGCTATTACTACTACTTCTAATATTTTAAGTAAAATTAGTGTAAAAATATAAAAAAATTAATTTATGTTGATTTTACCCTAATAGAAATAGGAAATCTATAGGATGTAAAAGTCAAGTTTAAAAACATCTTCAGACAGGTGTTTCGATCCTACAAATATGATGAGTATATTTTAGTATGAACTTGACTTTTAAAAAACTACAAAAAAATTATTAATATAGGAAATGAAAAATTAAAACCATATTCAGGTATATACGGCAACTGACACAATGATAACATTTCCTTTTTGTTGTTTTAGTAATACTCGTCGTTTTAGAGGTACGTGACGTTTCGTATGGTAAATTATTATACTAAAATTAATCATCTAGAATATGTGAGAGTTCTAATGTCTATAATATGGATCTAATTTTGTTGGTAGATGAAAATATAATTCACAGCATGTTCTGAAGGTTTGTTACTATTTTTAATTTGCTTTCATCTTTGACTCTTTAAAAATTAATGTTTAAAAGCAAACAAACGCCTGTGACAAGCTTTTGAGAAACAATGAAAATTATGTATTTCTCAAACGTATTGTCATTAGCGAAGAGAAATGGATAGCTTACGACAACATCGTGCAAAAACAATCATGGTGCAAGCCAAATATGTAAAAATACAGCACCAGTTCTGTTTTTTTGTTGCATTTACGGATAATCCTTAGTATATGCACCATTTGTTTGCTCGAGAACTCGAGAATATCCGACATACGTTTTGTTAACATACTTTCCTAGTTGCCGGAAAGTAGGATCGTGATATCCCCGGCGTAACCTACCGTGTGGAAGTCAGTAATGCGTCGACGACTAAGTTTTATAGTAAAGGGGACAGCACTCCCACCTATGGACAACCCTTTGCAACCCGACATACCAGTCTCGTGTCATCTATTATAATATTGTACAGATGTTATCTTTCGGAAGGAGGACCTATTAAAGGTAACAATAGAACCTACCAGGTTCCAATCTGGTTTGGTTTGTGACGCTGCCTGTGTTTTCAGATGAGTCCGTGTATAAACCGTCCTCCCTTTTGTGGCTAGTGAGTTTTCACAAGGAGTTATTGGAATGGGCCTGTTTTAGTCGTGAGGCATTTTCTACTTTGGAACAGAAAAACCTTCAGACATCTCTATTTTTTTGTCTTACCAGTTTTTTAGAGTCGCGTTGTTCCATTCAGAATAATTTTGCGTATTCGTGGCTCTGTTGTGTGCATTTCTTGCTTGGTTTTATTCTCCAGTTCGGCAATATCTTTTATTGGCTCTATTACCAGGTCCCTAGTTTTAAAAATCCTAGTGATGATCTTTTTGAAAAGTTCCCTCTTTATCAGCTTTGCATCTCTATAATGGGTTGTGTTGGAGCCTTTTAGTGTAATTTTGAATTTTATCCATCTATTGTCTGACATTGTGATTTTTTGAGATTCGTGCCAGTTCCTTACATACCTGGTCATATTAGTACTAGCAAGCGTAAGATCAATGCAACTTTGGTAACGGCAAATGTACAAAGGTCGGTTCATTCACTCCATTTACTATATCCAATGTTCTACTTAATATAAGGACAAGCGCTTTGTTAGTTGATAGTGGCCATGTTGTTGAAGCTACATGTGTCGAATTGGCTGTAATTTATTCGGTGTACTTTGCCAAATCACTACGGACAGATATATAGATCAAAAACACATGCAAATGATAAAATTGTTTTATGAAAATGGGTGTTCTGTTCGAACAACGATCTTCGTGCTTCGTCCATTTTACGGTCTCCATAATCGTCCTACCGAGAGGATCATTCGCAGTGTAGTGAATAAATTTGAGCCCACTGGTTCAGTAAATAATGAACCAAAACCTGTACGACAACGAAATACAAGATCTTCCGAAAACATTACCGCTGTCCGTGAGAGTGTGCAGGAGAATCCGAGGCAGTTGTCAATGTAAATTAATTAACCCCAAATAAGTTAGTTTGTTCAAATGAATGAATTAAAATATTAAAACCATTTCTTTTGTATATTTTAGGCATTTTAGAAATTTCTACAGTGTAATTAATTAATTTAGTGTGGGTAATCTTTAAGTTATTTGAAATGTACTTAATAATGTGAACATTAAAGTTATTTACATTTTTTGGCGATACTCTATTTTAATTTCTTATTTGCATATTACACTTAAATTGAAAATTAATTAAAATCACATATTATTAACGTTCTTTATTTATCACTGCAGAAATTGCCTTCTACTTATTTTTATATTAATTAATGACCCATCATTTGTAACTAATTTAAAATATAAAAAATACCTTTATTGGCATTGAAATAAACTAACAATCACTTTCTTTATCTCCTCTTCCCTTCTCTTCTATTTTTCCCACCCCATCCTTCTCAGGATATTTACCCTGGTTCGATCTTCTCTCATCCATTTCACTACCCTTCTACACTCTTCCACCCATCTCACATCTACTCCCTTAAATTCCTCTGCCAAGTGTATCCACGTATCCTTCTCTTCTTTGCATAACACACATTCACCGTATCTTTTACCCATCCATCTCTTTCTTCCTCTCTCGTCCGATCCGCATCTCGATCTCGCCATAATTACGTTCTCCTCTGTCCTCAGTTTGTCCCCCTCCAGATATCTTGGAATGCTCCCATGTATATGTCACCTCTCATATCCTTCAGTGTAGTCACTCTTTCTTATCTGTTCCTGTCTCTCTTGTCCCTCCACTTCTTTCACTTTCTCGTGTACCCATCCGGCCACATTTATCCCTTTCTCCAACCATTCCCTTAACATCCCCTCCGACAACCTCACTTTTTCATACATCCCCTTCCTCGCTATTCTCCATCTGCCCTCTACTGCGTTCACCCTTTCCCTCCATACCTCCCTGACTAGCCTTCCCTCCTCCAGTCCACTTACTTTCATATCATACCCAGCCACTCTTTTTATCACACTCCATACACTCTCTCTATTCGTTTTCTGAAGCAGTATGTAATCCGGAGTCGATTTCTCCATCCCTAACATCTGCCTCAGGAAACATCACTGTTAATAATAATAATAATAATAAATTTATTTGCCCAACAGATACCAATTACAGGACAACATTAAGTACAAAAGTAAAAAAGTAAACAATTAATTCATTAAGATAATAATAAATAATAACTAATCATACATGTATAAAAATGGAAAGAAGAAGGAAGAAGAAATAAAGGCAAAGAAATGTCTATAAATTAGATATATATAATATATTAGATAAATATATCGTGAAACTCGGTATTAGCATTTCTACTCATATGATGGATCGGCGACTTAGACATAGTAACGGACCTCGATGTGGGGATGAAAAAAGTAGGGTTTGTGTGCCGCGAGGTAAGCCTAGGAACGGAAAACTTTACCATTGATAAAAGATCTGGGCAATCAATGTCGTGAATTAATTTGTACATCAGTGAAGCACTGTTTACATCTCTGCGACTAGAAAGAGAGTTTAGAAGATGACGATGGAGTAGCTGCTCATATTCTATACCTCTTTCAGGGAAAGTTTTGTCCTCCTTGAAACTCAGATATTTTAGGAACCGACGTTGTATCCTTTCAATTAGTAGTGATAAATACACAAAGTGGGGGTACCAAATTGACGAAGCGTATTTTAAACGACTTCGTACAAAAGCCGAATATAGGCATTTAATTACATCACTATCATTGAAATATTTACAAGTACGCATAATGAAACCCAACATTTTGGAAGCAGATAAATATAAATAATTTATGTGTTTAACAAAAGTTATCTGAGAGTCAAAGAGTACGCCCAAATCCCTGATCTCTGTAAGCCGTTGTAGGGGATAGCCATTGATACATTTATTGATATTCAAGTTCAATTTATTCATTAGTATACCACCTAGAAATGAGATCAAGATTATCTTGGAGTTTCAGTGAGTCTTGCAAATTACAAACATTTGAGAAAATTTTTAAGTCATCCGCATATGCTAAAACGTGGCAAGACAAAGAGAAAATTAGATCGTTAATAAACATGATGTACAAAGAAGTAAATGTATAAGACTTATATCCATTATAGTGTACATAGTTAGTTCGACCATACAAGTATTAACGAAAAAAATTAATAGTATCAGTGCTGAGACCAAATTCCGCAAGTTTATTCAGCAAGATAGTGTGGTCAATACAATCAAATGCACGAGAAAAATCGGTGTAGATTACGTCCATATTTATTCGATTTTCAATGGAATCACTTATATGTTGAGTGACGATTGCAAGGTTGGTAACTGTAGACCTACCCTTCATAAAACCATGTTGGCATGGCGAAATTAAAGTTTTTATATGACAATATAAGGGAGTGTACAACATTTGTTCGAAAACTTTAAAAAAGTTTGAGAGAATAGCAATTGGTCGGTAATTGCTAATATTGGTTTTATCACCCTTTTTGTGTACAGGGATCAGACGCGCACATTACCACATTTGCGGAAATGTCTGAGTAAGAACTGCCAAATTGAAAATAGTTAATAGAGGTTTAACAAATATGTATTTACAATCTTTAATGAAAAAACTGGGTAATTGATCATCACCAGCAGTGTTGTTATTTTTGAGCTTATTAATACTATTAATAATGTCAGTCTCGTTGAAAGGAGTAAAATTAAAGGGAATAGTATATGCAGATGGTTCTGTGAAGGTTGCATTTGATGAAGGGGAATAAACATTGCGGAAGGCATCAGCAAATGAATTTACAATTTCATCAGGTTTATTGAGTGTTGTATTACCATTGCACAATTGAGGGGGAATTCTTGTAGTGCCATTTTTAGCATGTATAAAATTCCAAAGTGACTTGGGTTTATTTTTCATTTCTTGCTCAAGTTTCGCAAAATAAGTCGTGTAGGCTGCTTTTATTTTAATCTTGAAATCAATTCTGAGACGATCGAACTCATGGTAATAATGTCTTAGATATTGAATTGACGAGGCGGATACATGATGAAACTCCATAACAAATTGAAATAAAACAACACAGTTGGGAGGGTTTCACATTTATTGTTGAACACTGCAACATGTTTCGCCACACAGTGGCTTCATCAGGCAGATGAATAATGCATTATTCATCTGCCTGATGAAGCCACTGTGTGGCGAAACATGTTGCAGTGTTCAACAATAAATGTGAAACCCTCCCAACTGTGTTGTTTTATTTCAATAATGTTTTAATTTAGATGACTTCCACTTATGACGATAATAGTTCTTTAATCTGATTGTATTCTTAATTTCGCGCGTAAACCACAGCGGGAAGGAGGATTTGTGTCGAACGTGTGAAGGAACCGTTTCATCAAGTAAATCATAAATCAATGAGTAGAATGCATTAAGCGCAACATTTACATCGGTATAAGTTTCAAGAAAAGACCAGTCAACTGACTGTAGTAAGTTATATAGTTTGGGATAATTTGCTTTACGAAAGTTATAAAATTTGTTGTTGTTCGTTGGGAATCGTGCCGAATTAGAATTAGAGCATGGGAGTAATTGAGAATGTATAACTAGTGCAGGGTGATGAGCATCTTCAGGAACTAAGGGCATCAACTCTCGTTCAACTAAAGTATTGGTAAACATGTTAGTAAGAACTAGATCGAGTAATCTACCATTACTATTAGGAACAGTATTAAATTGTTTTAACTTTAATGTGGTAATAAAATTTAGTAGAGAGTTTAACTTAGGTGAAGAGGATGGCATAGTAGCAGAAGAGGTAAATTGTGGTACGTTAAAGTCACCTATGAGCAAAACCTGTTTGTCAAGTAAAAAAAGTTCCAACTGTTCAAATAGTTCAGACAATAAATCGGACGAAAGATCAGGTGGAATGTAAAGTACAACAATATAAAATAAAAATCTGTTAAATATACATTTGCATGCAACTATATCCACAAGTGGAACTAAGTTTGTAATGGCTGAAACATCAAGTGCTTCGAAGAATATATAGTCAGGGACAGCAGCAAGAACCCCTCCACCTAACGAATGTCCAGTGACATCACGTTGTCGATCGCATCTGAATATTTGAAAGTCGGATGGCAGTAGTTCACTATCTTGTATGGAATCATTCAGCCAAGTTTCAGTCAAAGCAATAATATCAAAGTCTATATTAAGCGATGCAGTGTAGAGATCATGTGTTTTGGTTCGGAGACCCCGGGTGTTTTGGTAGTAGATATTGAGTGTAGTATTATCGGTAATGTTGGACCGGTTCAGTTTTCCGATGTGTTAATAATAGTGGGTATCCCTCTAATATATTTAATCTTAAGTCCTCGTTCACCTGCAGCTGTTCTCTGGGTTAATTCATTTTTAGTATTACGGTAAAACTCCGTTTGTGCAGGAGTACGATCAATGGAAATATTGACAGTCTTAAAATTATCATTCAACTTGAGTTTGTGACAGTTACGGATGGCAGTTTTGACTAACCCCTCATTACCAAGCCGCAATTTAATGGGTCGGCTACTAGAGGATCGAGTGGGGTCATATTTCCCAAGGCGAACGGGTTTTGGGTCTGGAACGTGGACATTTAAAACAGACAACAAAGCGAAGGTTACTTCGTTATCACTCTCAATTTGTTGTGTTTTTGAATCACAAACTGTTTCAGCGAGTCCGTAAATAATAATATTACTCTTACGCTTATCACGCTCAGCTACTTCTGATATAATCTCTTAAGTAATTATAGGAGTAGACGATGCAATTGATGATGGGTTTAAGTTTAAATTTGCTTTTAAAAGTTTAAGATCTTCCTGCAAAGCAACTATCGCTGACTTTAGTCCATTAATATCGTCGCCCAGAGCTTTGCAATTATTGCAGGTCCAAGATAGACCACTTTTGGTGTTAATTTTCCGCGCTTCGGACTTAGTGATATCCACGCACGTTGTTTTATATTTTTTCTTGCAAATGCAACACATAACAAACATGTGAGCTTCACCAGAGGAATTGCTACACGTACAAGTATCCATGTTAAAGTCCAAAAAAACGGTGGCAAATATTATGATATAAAATAATACTATGATACAATGTCAAACAGTTACAATAGAATAACCTAACGCGCAAATAAGAAAACGCACGTAGGCAAGTCAACAATAGCTAGACAAATGGACATAGACTGGGACACGCTCTTGACATCATGGGGTCGGTCATGATGACTAAATAAATAAACAAACAAGGTAGACCACGGTGAGGTTATATTAATCAGATATAATGTTAATGACTGAAATAAATATAAAAATACTAATAATACATGTAGCGACGTATGCAACAGAACATACAGGTATAGGAGGTAAACAAACGGAGAGGTTAGGATTAATGAAAATTAATTAAATTAACGAACAAGCAAAAAACTTACGTTAGGCTAATGTAACGAGCCACCGTTGCACTAGAGTCACTAAGGTCAAGTCAAGAAAAACCCTGGGAACGAATATATTGACTTAGAAACAGCAATAATTACATTTAAATACAGACATAACTCAATGAGTATAATAAAGTTCTTCTTTTGGAGATATAAAAGCCATATTTGGCAAATTAAATGATGAAAATCATTAAGCAGAGCTTCAGTGGCAACATCCTCAACGGAATTAAATTGGGCAAGAGTGGAAGGTCATCTATGTGTGAACTCAAGCCTTTCCATGTGCGTTCAAAATTCTCGTGAATACTTATAGGATTATGTTTTATTTAGGAAGAATTGTGTAAGCATGTTGGATAAATAAATCAATACAAAATACAAATACAAATACTATAATCGCTGTCAACTTTTACTTACTCACTCTATATCCACACATCCCACAAGCCGCACGTCACACTCAAATTTCCTTTCATCAATTTCATCATTTCTCTTTCACCATACCTTGCCTTTCACACTTTCACTCTCTCTATCATCTCTCCCTTCCACTCTAATTCTTTTATTGTTCCCTCTCTTTCCTTATTGCTAAATCTAATCCATTTCGTTTTTTTAACATTCACTTGCAAAACTCTCCTGTCCATGTATATTTCCACTATCTTTAACATCCCTTTCATAACTTCCCATTCCCTCAACATTAGCACCATGTGATCCACGTACCCTAGTGTTCACACCTTTCTCTTCCCTATTGCCACTCCTCCATCCTATCCTTTTCTCAGTACTTCTATCAAGTTCCCGGTGTATATATTAAAGAGTACCGAGCGCATCGGACAACCGTGCCTCCGACCCTTACACGTACTGAACCTTTCCGAGCACTTCCCTCCCACCTTGGCAACACACCACGTTTCCTCATGTATTCTTCTCATAAACTCAACCATTCCTCCATTCACGCCCCCTCTTCTCAGTCGTTCTATAATCCTTTCTATCGATAAAAATATAATAAAATACCATTAATACGTTGTAATCCATATTTACACGGAATTGAAAAAAATACTATGTAGTAACCAGAAATAAATATTAATGATGATTAGTTAATTATTTTTGGTTGACACATAATTTAGAACTATATAGATTATTAAAAAGAAAAAGAATCACTAAGCCATTTACGATTAAGATTATATTATTCGTAATTAGAATACATCTGAGGACCACTTTCGTTGTATATTGGTTCGTATTTGCGTAGCGCAGAGAAATATCAATTCAATATTTTCATAATAATTATTGAATTTACGAATGTTTAATTAGGGTTAAATAACATATAATCGCAATAGCCACGATTTTTAGATAAACAGTTCCAATGTTTCGTCTATTGGAATTCTAGTATTTATGATATGCAGCAGAGAACTCATCTGTACATTCAATTGAATGTGGTGTCGAGGTCAAACCGATAACTCCTGGTAGCTAATTTCCATATACATGTTACATAAATGTGCATTTACCATTAGAATAATATTGTGATGTCTGATGTAAATATTTTTTTAACTATATTTTTTAGAAGCGCGAAATTATGTATGTATTGCTTTTTCAGGAATCACTTATTAACCTTAGGTTAAATAATAACATTAACCAATATAATTACAATTAGAAAGACTAATTTTGCCAAATGTAATTATTATCATCATTAAAGATAATAAGATTTATCTAGGATTGATACATTCATATTTATAGTTTGTATACATTTTACATAATCAATTTAATTATTGAAACTAATTATGCTAACCACAAACAGAAAAATGAAATATAATTTATATTTCTAGTACAATGAGCAAGTTACAAATACAAAACATGTATTAAATTAGAGCATCAAATTAATCAATACCTTTCTAATAAATACACGTGAATAAACTCATTGCATATATTTAATAAAAAATTATATATGTATAATATGAATTTTATTCAAAGCCCGCACAAGTGTAAATAAAAAGCAAATAAATATTGATTTTAAAATGGAAACGCAGTTCACTTCAATTTATGCTGTTTATACAGTTAAAATTGACATTGAAAATTAATCATCTAAAAGCAAAACGAATACATGTTTCATGACAAAAATAGAAAAATACAAATAAATATAATTTTGTAGATACCATCCTTGATACATTGTGTACACGTGTATTTTTGTATTAAAAAAAAATACGCTAGCAATTAATCATTCATATTTTATTGCTCAGCGACCACGATAAAGGGTTATTTAATATAACATTAATCATTCTGATCGTGTAAAAATAAGCCATATTTCATGAAGCAATGACGCATTGTTTCCATTATATAGACGGATCCTTTGTGCAAAGCGGTTGTAAATAAAATCGTTATTTAAATATATTATTGATGTAAATTTCGTTCATTTGGTAAATTGATTTCGATTTGGGTCGGACAATTTACAATATCGCCTGACTGGGATATGTGCAAATTCCGATCGATTTGTATTGGTTTATTTTGAATGTTCGTCTGGTATAACCTGGAGTCACGTCGGAAACATAATGTTGTGTAAATCGAAAATATGGAAACATGTACAGACTAAACACTAACACACTTAACATTTATGCATTGTTCGTGCAGCGTATTGCATTTAATAGTTGGCCGATGGTGGTTGCAGACTGCATATGTATTTTTCATTTTCTGTATTTAGTAGATTAGGGTGATAAAATTTAAATTAATGTAATGGTTTTGGAATAATGTGTTGTAAAATAAAAGCAGATTAGCTATTATTTTAATATCAGTATTTATACTTTAAACTATATAGAATAATTTATTTGTAATGGCAAATTTCAATATAATAAGTAGTTTACAACCACATGAAATAATATTGTAACGTGCATGTAAGGCTGCCTTATAAAACGTACATTAAATGGTAAGTTTTAAGTACAAATATTGCTGGTGAGACTAAAGCAATTCGAAGTTCGTGTTGACACGAATGCATTAATATATTTATGTTATTTAAATAGTGTAGTATTAAGAAAATACATGTCACATTAAATGCTAAATCTGTTTTGTAGTGTTCTGTAATGTTACAATAGTGATATTTGGTTCCATTGTCTGCAATTGTACCACTGGGAAATAATAATGAATTCTAATTAATAAATATTTTTTCTTTCAAATTTACCGTTAGGTTATAACTCAAAAAAATAGTTAATGAAACATTTTTATATTGAGAAAGATAATGATATAAAGTATGCTATCTGTCAAATATAATAATAAATATTGTAAAGCGTAATTATTTTCGCATCATATGTACTATCCAATCTAATTTAGGAAAATTAGAGTATGATGCTTTGTATATTGGACAAACAGGAAGATCGTTTCATACAAGACTCGAAGAACACAAAAACATCTATATTAAATAACAAACAGTGTACAGGAATTAAAAAAAATTGTATAAATAATAACCATTTTATAGATACGTTTAATTTTAAAATTCTATATACAGGTAATAAGGGACTCGATTTGAATCTCAGGGAGGGCTTAGAAATAAATAGGGCAATAAAAGCTGGGAAAACCATGCTAACGAAAACGAGGAGATCTTAAAATACCTTATTATCTGATTATATATAAACTTGTCAGTTCCTTTTATAATTCACTCTTGATAATGCTTTAAAAAGCGAAACTAGTCCAGTTAATATAGAAAAATTGTTAAACAAACCAAGTGTAATTTAATTTAAACTTTCATCAGTTATATAATATTAATTCAATATTAACTTCAATTTATATTAATTAGACGGACTAAATATATTTAACAGAAAACTTTCGTTTCAACTATAATATTCTTACAAAATTTAATGGCGGCACCATTTTGTGCAGTTGCCGTAAAAGAATATGTCAATTTTAATTAAAAACTTTAGACATTTAAGAAGTTGACTAATTGTTTTAACTATTTTAACGGCGAGCACACACGTTAATTTATTAACTGCAGACGCAAGACACATTAACACTTAATCTTAAGTAACTGGCAACTTGCTGCAAATGCTACAGTTGTTATTTAAATCTATGAAGTTTTCGGTAGTTCCTCTTAACGAGTTAAATGGCGCCGTTATTTTTTATCCCTGTTTTATGTGCACACTAGTCGTGTAGAAAAGTAGTAACTGCTAAAATTAATTTTATGGGCAGAGCTAGCAATTTTGCAAATTATACAAAAATTAAATTTACCACAAATTTTCTCCTTTATTAATTAATATTATATTATATTTTTATTTATTAAACTAAAGTTCACCTATTCGTATTTCAATTCAGTTGCACACAAAAAAAGTGGTGTCTATATTCATTTCTATATTTGTCAACTTTTACTAATTATTAGTATGTGGCGTACCCTCGAGAAATGTACAGGCGAGAGCGCGGCAAACAAGGAGCTCCAGGCATCAGGGAGGCGGACGAAAAAACCAGGGAAAGAAAAAAAAATAATAATTAAGACAAATATACACTATTCACGTTGTTTTTGCATAATGGGTGGCCATGATTTATTTTTTTAACGTTGGACACACTATTCGTCAATTTTCCTTTACTCAAGCGTCTGACATGTGAACCTGTCAAAATACATACAGTGTTGCTAAATCTCAAGCGACCATCATACGTTCATTTAAAACGAGATAGCATTGTTTGATAAAGTCCGTTATTTGTCAAAAAATTACTGATAAATTTCTTTAAAATGCCAAGAATTATTAGCGCTGAAATTAAAATAGCAATACAAAAGTGTTATGTTTAATACAGAAAAGATCTGCCAAATTTCAGCCGTGATGATATTTGTATTAGACTGCAGAACATATTTTCAGTATGTAAAAATTAAGTTAAGTTCTTTTCATTCATCAATTGATTCCTAGGTGAGTACAAGAACAATAGCAAAAATAGTGCAGGAAAAAATCGAAAATTTAAGCACCCCATCCTCTGACAAAAGAATCAAAACCGACATTTTTACCAATCACATGTTTAGAAAAGACCTGCAACAACTTATTTGGCAATATAACTCAAAAAATTAATATTTTACGTTAGATAACCTTTTGGCTAATTCGCGAGAAAGTTTAGAATTTAAAGGTGAAACACGTCGTTGTAGCTAAAATTACATTTTCCAGAAAATTTTTACAGTTTGAAAATTCTAGTGAAAATTTTACGTTTGTATATCTTGACGAAACGTGGATTTACCAAAATGGGTCGGCAATTCATCGTTGGGTACACGATTCAGATTTGAAAAGTAATCCACGCAAAATTTAAAGTGAAGGGTTAAGGTTTACAATTTTATATGCAGGATGTCATTTAGGTTTTTTGAAGAGATGTGATTTATTATTAAATTCAAAAAATAATGATAGGGATTATCATAAAACAATGGATGGAAACTTATTTCAAAATTGGCTAAATAATCAGCTTATTCCTGCTTTGACAAAGTTAGATAAAAAATGTGTAGTGATTTTTGACAATGCGCCCTATCATTCGGTGCAGCTGGACAAATCACCTACATTTTCATCTAAAAAAAGTCGAATGCAGGAATGGCTGATTAAACACAACGTAGAAATCAGGGATATCTTTTCGAAAAACTATGGAATTTGATCAAACCTTTCAAAATTATTAATAATCGACGATATGTAAAAGATGATAAGACATTGAGAGAACATGGACATGAGGTTCTTAGATTACCCCCATACCATTGTCAATACAATCCAATTGAAATGGCATGGGCATTTTGTAAAACCTATTATAACAAGCACATAAATTCGCGACCATCGTCTAAAGACAGAGCAGCGAATTTATGGCTTGAGTCTATTTCGAAATGCACTTTTGAAATGTGGAAAAAATTTTGTAGACATTGTGAACAACTTATTTTGGAAGATTGTGCGAAATTAATGGGAAATCTTTCATTTGATAACATTCCCCCTTTAATAATTACATTAGAAGAATCGGACTCGGACTCTGATTGGGATTTTGATACAAATAATGATTTAGAATTTTCGAATAATATTATGAATGTTGAATAGTTTTGTTCTTTTTTTGTCAAGGGTAGGTGTGTAAAAATTTGGAATAAAAGTTCGAAAAAAGTAAGGTAAAGTTATTAAAATAAGTAGGTACAAGATTTTTTATAAAATTTAGTTTTATGAATATTTTGGTTAAAATCAGAAATGTACTGAGAATTGGGTGATCTGGCCGCACATAAACTATCTGCAGTCATCATTGCGATTAAGTTCTTTTAGTCAAGAAAATTAGAAAATTGCACATTTTAGAAGTAAACTTTTTTTTTTTTTTTTTTAATAATTAATTGGCGTCGGCTACTTGGCCATCTGCCACTACCGATTTTTTATACATATTTTTTTATTTTTTTTAAATCCTAAAACTAGCATGGAAGTATGAATAAAGTACAGGGACACATGACAGGAAAATTTGCCGATGAGGGTCGTCATGGCCTTCGGATTTTACAAGAACAGGAGTAGACCCATGGACAGGTTTACACTAGAGTTATGAGGTTGTTAATGAAATAATGAGTGCTTATCTATACCTATCAAAATAAAAATTAAATTGCGTATTTAATGTTTTTCAGGAATCGAACTATTTGCGTATATACTTTGTTGTTTTCTATTGCTAAGAGATGTGTAATGTTAAGTGGTAATTGAATTCCCATTTTTAATAAATTGTTTATGAAATTATCTCTTTGCAAGTTATGATTGGGACACTGTAATATTATGTGATTAAGGTCACCATAATCACCACACGAACACAAGGGGGAGTCTATTAAGTGTAATCTGAATAAATGTGCGGGAAATTTACCGTGGTTTATTTTCATTCTTGATATTGTAGTCGACTCATATGTGTTGAAGTTATAAACAAAAATGTGACTGAGTTTATTTGGTAAATCGGGATGGATCAAAAAATAATGTGACGAGTGTCGCTCCGACAGTTCCTTCCATTCTGCCTTCCATCTGATGTGTTCTTCGTGTTTGAACTGCATTATTATATCTTCAGATGTAAGATCTTCAAAATCCTGAGCCAATCTAAGGCTTCCTTCTTTTGCGAGTTTATCGGCTGCTTCATTGCCTGCTATCCCAGCATGTGCTTTGACCCACGTAAATATGCATTTATATCCTAATTCATTTAATTTACCTAATTTGTCCATAATTTTAAAAACGATAGGATTATTAAATTTCTTTATCGATCTATTCTTGATTGTCATTAAAATTGATAGAGAATCAGTTAAGATTATGATATTTTTGCGTTCCAAAATGGCCCATTCAATAGCAGCTATTATGGCTCGTCCTTCTGCTGTAAAAATTGAAACTTTTCCTAATTTATACGACTTATAATACTTTGCAGTGGGTACAAAAACACTACATCCTACCCCATTGAGGGATTTTGAACCATCAGTATAAACTGCAGTAAATGAAACATAACGTTTAATCACATTTTGAATAATTCCTTCCTTTGAAAGGTTGGGACTTGAATAATTAGGGATTAAAACAGTTGGTTTAATTAAAATATTTTTATAATTGGCGTTGAAGATAGAATGCGGAGATGGTCTTCTATTGTTTAAGTCAACAAGTGCACGTGTTAAAGGCGGATCGTTCTTTTTGAACCAATATTTATTGCTAAAGTTTGCAGTTGATAGATTTATTATTGCCCTCTCGAGATCAATAATGCCTAATTTGTATATTTTGTTTAAGTGCTTTACTGCCAAAAGCCGTCTTCTGTACTGTAGTGGTTGTTGATTACTTTCGGCTAAAATGGCTTCGATAGGTGAGGACATCATGGCTCCGATGGACAAGCGTAATGCTTTATTTTGAATCTTGTCTAGTTGTGCTAATAAAGTATTGCATGCACCGCCATATAAAGTACATCCATAGTCTATGATGGAACGTATGTATGACTTGTAGAAAAGGATCATTGTTTTCGGGTCTGATCCCCAATGAGTTTTTCTAACCACTTTTAAGATGTTTATGGCTTTTTCTGTTTTTTCTTTAATATAATTTATATGTAATCTATACGTTAATTTACTGTCGAGTAGCATGCCTAGATATTTAAAAGAGTTCAAAATATTTATCTGTATTCCATTCACATTTATCATGCGGTGTTTGGTGGCTCGATGTCTAGAAAAAATCACAAGTGCTGATTTTTCAAGTGATGTTGAAAAACCATTCTCATGTGTCCAATTAATAAATTGATTAATAACACCTTTTGCTTTACGTATACCTTGTGTAATAGTTGACACTTCAAAATGTAAACAAATGTCATCTGCATATTGTATGACATTACAGTCTATTGCCCCGTGTAAATCCACTGTATACACATTAAATAATAATGGTGACAGAACAGATCCTTGAGGTAGTCCTTTAGAGGTTATTCTGGGTCCCAGATATTTATTGTCGTTGTTTTTGACAAAAATTTCCCTGTTCCTATATAAGTCAATAATATGTTTGGCCGTAATATTTGGAATTCCAAAAGAAATTAGCTTAGATTCTAAAATATCTAGATTTACGTTATCATATGCTCCTTCTAGATCTAAAAAAATTGCAAAATGATAATTATTTTTTCCAAAAGTATTTTGTATAGCTGTTACTAAAGTAGCAAGGGCATCAAGTGTACTCATATTTCTGCGGAAGCCGAATTGATTTTTAGGTAATTTATTGTTTTGTGTTAACCACCACTCTAGTCTAGTCTTAATAATTCTTTCATATGTCTTAAAAACACAAGGTAAAAGAGAAATTAGTCTATATGATTCGCTTTTTGACTTATCTTTATTAGATTTTAATATGGGAAAGAGGAGTATTTTTTTATGAAGTAAATTTTTTGAACCAAATTTAATATAATTGTTCATTTCATTAATTAAAAAAGTTTTATATGACTTATGAGCATACCTTATCATGTCATAGGTAATGCCGTCTATACCTGGGGCAGTATTCTCTCCGTTTGTCAGAGCCATTTCTAATTCTTCGTTTAATATTTCGTTACTTATGGGATGATTACCACGGGTTTCAGATATAACATTTCCACAGTTTTGCACTGATGGAGCCGCTGCCTTATATAAAAATTCTTCAAAGAGATTATCGGGCACCGGTGTTGCATTAGGAGTATTTTTATTTGCAATTCTTTTGGTTGTCCTCCAAATTTCTTTTATGGGAGTATATTTATTAAGTGAGTTGCATAATTCAATCCAAGACTGTCTCGCTTTTTGTTTAAATATTCGTTTTACTTTGGCCATAAGTTTCTTACATAGTATATAATCGTCTATACTATGAGTTTGTTTGTAAATTGATAGTTGTTGCCGCCTTTCTAAAACTAATGCTTCACATTCCGTGTCCCACCATTTAGGTTTAGATCTTTTACACACTTTATTAACATTAATTAATGGTATAGAGATATTGGCAGAGGAAATAAGAATTTCTTCAGGCGCGCTGTCTGGATGTTCGGTAATGGATGTTAACTCTTGATACAGTGACCAATCCGCGTTGTATGTGTTCCAAATTCGTGTAGTATTATTTTTCAGTATTCTTTGCGGTTCATAATTTATTTTAATAATTATAGGTATGTGATCTGACCCGAGGGTGTCATCTATAACTTCCCATGTCGTTTGGAGTGCTAGACTTGGGGATACTAGCGTTATATCTAAGATTGATTTATTTCCGAGAGGAGCAGATATTCTTGTTGCATCTCCATTGTTTATAACCACCATGTCGGTTTCTCCTAGACTGTCCACCAAAATTTTTCCAGGGGGAGTGGAGTGACTGGATCCCCAAAGGGGATGATGTCCATTGAAATCACCACCAAATAAGAGGGGTCGTGGAAGATCTTTAAAGATGTCTACGTATTGTTTCTTAGAGACGCTTATATGTGGTGGTCGGTAAGCTGATATTATATTTATGCTACTACCATTGTCCGTAAAAAGTTCAATCCCGCACATTTCAATCGTTTTAAAGACATTTTTATCTAATTTAATTTCTTTGTATTTAATATTGTTTTTTATTAAAATTAGAACGCCCCCTTTGCCGTCTAGCCGGTCCTTGCGTACGCAATTATAACTTGGAATTTTAAAAGATTTATTTGGCTTAAGCCATGATTCCGATATTAAAACAACATCAATATTAACCTTACTTAAAAAAGCTAAAAAACTGTTTTTGTTACTATTAATGGATCTACAATTCCATTGCATTATTGTCGTATTCGCCATTTTTTGTGTTTGTAACGACTACCGAATGATCTAAATATTCGTTTATAAATTGTTTTAGCTGACTAAATTTTGAATTGTCGCTTATATTTGTAATATTCGTTTTTTCAAGGGAATCGATAAAATTATCCAACTCATTTAAAAATTGTTTTAAACGGTCCGCGGAGACATCAGGATGTTTCATTGTCCTCAGTGGTTGCTCTTCTTCCAAGCAAGTCGGGGATTGATGTTGTGGATAACATAAAATATCTTTATTTCTGATAGGGGGAGAGTTTAATTTACGTTTTTTATGTTGAACTGTTGTGTTGTTAGTAGGAGCTTTAAATTTATAATAATTAGGTGTTACCATTCGATTAGATGCTTTAAAATTTTTCTGAGGACCAGAGAATGTCTGATTATTTACAGTGGGTAAATTTGGAAATTCGTTTTGATCCTCCAAGGCCGCAAAGCTATTACGTAAAGTAATCGTCGCAAATGATGGGTATTCTGCGATCTTTTCCGCCTCCTTAAATGACACATTATTTACAGACATAATTTGCTTAATTTTCTTCTGTTCCAAAAATTTCGGGCATTTTTTAGAAGTTGAAGAATGGTCATTACTACTACAATGGATGCATTTATATACCAAACTCGAGCAAGTATTATTTTGATGTTCTTCTGCGCACTTCTTACATAAAGTTTTACTAGAATTACACATATGAGCTGTGTGACCATAATGCAAACACTTTGTACATTGAATCACTGGTGCTACATAACATTGAACTTCAAATGAGTTATAGTTAATATATACGCGCTCCGGTAATTTATCCCCTTTAAAACTCACAATAACCATTTCTCTAGGTACCTTTTCATTAGTGTCTGCTACCCATCTAAACATTCTCCTAACACTTGTCACTTTTACATCCGATATGATATCCCTTAGTATATCCTCGTCACTAAAAAACGTATCCACTCCCTTAATGATGCCCCTGCGTTCTACACAAAGACGTGGAACATATGCTATTAAACCGTTATTTTTCAAATATGAATTATTTATTAGAGTATTTGCAGCATCCATATTATCTAGAACCACTTTTATTTTATTTCTACCAATAGCATTTACATTTATAATATTATTCTTAATTGCTTCTAAGGATTTTAAATAATACCCTACGCGCATGGGGTGTAATTTTCTAAGTTGTTTCTCGATATGTTCGATGTAAATTGTAAAAGGCGCAGAATTTGATTTATCATATTTAATACTAAAATCGATGTTTTTATAAACATTTTTTGTTTGAGCAGTCGACTCGGTCGACGCGGCTCTCTCGTTAGCCGTTTGTACCACGTTTTCGGCCGCGTTATTTTGTGGGGCCAATTGAACACGGTCTAAATCTATACTGTCCGGCTGAGTAGAAAACTTACTTGGGGGCGGCTTCCCGCCCCCTGTATCGACATCCATACAGCAATTAGCCTTTGGCACAAAACACACTAAAGCACTGTTTATTTCACAAAACTCGCTGGTCTATACGTCCGCACACGATAACTCTCGGAATGCGACTGAGAAGTAAACTTCTCAAAATATATTTTTTTTTTCTTTACCTACTGAAATTTGAAAAATAATTTTAATAATTAATTAATAAATAATGAATTTAAAAGTAACATGGCTTGTAACTATTTTTCTGCTGGAACCTAGTAAAACTGACAACAACGCACAAAATGTTGACACTACTTGTAACCTCAAACTTATAGAAAAATATCACCTAATTCAGCAGACAGTTTTAGTGCCAACATAAATGCTAAATTTCCATGACCTCCCATTATGCAAAAACAACGTGAATAGTGTATAGAGATATTTGGCATGTAAAACGTTAGTATTTACAATCTTTGCATTAGAATAAAGAAATAATCTCTATTTTTACAATTTCCTGAGTAATTAATAATTAAACCTGCATCGGTAAATGAGTAGAGGTTTGTCGAGGCAACACAAATTCTACATTGGTGACCTTGAGGGGCCTACGATGGTGACCCCTGAACACGCTGCTGTAGTAAGCAACCCGGCAGGATAAGTGCCGACGATTCGCCGATAGCAGAGGAGCAGGATCACATCGATGAATATCGTGAGCTATCAAAACTGTCAGCTGTCTACAATCCTTCATTCCTGTACTCGTCCAGATAACACGAAAGCCACACGGAAGTACGAAAGCCACGAAACATTCCTCGAAGGTGACGCTACATTAACCTTTCTTCACATTAGAAAATCCTCACTTTCTCCTTACATTTTCTTCCTTCTTGATTTTCTTTCTCCTAATTTCAAACGGAATGGAAGATCAAAGTACCTCTGAGGAAACGATCGTTAATATTAAATGTGTGCTTCCACCATTTTGGCGTGTTGACCCCTTTATTTGGTTTATCCAAATAGAGGCGAAATTTTTAAATTCACGCGTAACCAGTTCTGTCCGGAAATTTTATAAAGTTGTCGCTTCCTTACCTCCAGATATCGCAATGGACGTAAGGGATTTATTCATGGAACCACCCGCCATCGATCCTTATGAAATACTAAAAAATGAGATTATTAAACGGACAATGATTTCTGAAATGAAACGTTTACAAAAACTCTTATCGAACGAGGTACTCGGAGATCAAATTCCTTCCCAACTCCTACGTAAATTACAGCAACTTTTGGGGAATACCTTAATCGATGAGAACTTACTACGCGAAATTTTCTTGCAACGTCTTCCCGCTGATGTGCAAAAGATCCTTTTTGCATCACGTGGTAAGTCATTAGCAGATCTTGCAGAAATGGCAGATCACGTGATGGAAATCTCAGCACCTATGTCCATCAGTGCTACTGGCATTTCCAAACAAGTTTCGAATAACACCAAATTAGACACGAAATGTAGCAATTTCGAAGCAACGGTGCAAAGTTTACAGAATCAAATTTCGGAATTAACTCAAAATTTAACCACCTTAACAACCTCTATTTTGCAACAATCTACAAACAAATATCCAAGTTGAAACCGTTCTTCTTCCAGGTCTCGTTCTGTACAACGTGATGACCCAAACCACAAATTGTGCTGGTATCACTATAATTTTAAAGACAATGCACCAAACCTTGCGATTGGGGAAACGACTCAGAAAGGGTTTGATGTCGACCTACGATTCCGTTCATCCGTCAGGTCAACTATTTTTTATCCGCGATACAAATTCTGGCACTAAATTTCTTATCGACACTGGCGGTGAATCAACTCTATGCCAATACTCACCCCCCTACAAAATTTACATTGCAAACCATAAACTAACAGTTAACATCGGCTTAGATGTAACATTTCAGTGGCATTTCATACTTGCACGATTATTGCCAATAATCGATTAATGAGGAAACCGTTCAGTCTGATGCAACAGCCGATCATATATTCATTATCCAATCATCATCCAACATATTCCAGATTACTCAATCAATTTCCCGATCTCACCACTTCTTTTGACCTCACTAACCCAATTAAACATCAAGTGCAACATAGCATCGAAACTTCTGGCCCACCTGTTTTCAGCAAACCAAGGCATTTACCGCCACACAAATTCAAAATTGCCAAACAAGAATTCGTTAGCTTATTAAAACTTGGTTTTGTTCGACCCTCATCAAGCTCATGGGCATCACCGCTGCACTTGGTATCGAAATCCGATGGTTCTTGGCGACCGTGCGGAGACTACCGTGCACTTAACAAGGTTACAATTCCTGAGCGATACCCTCTGCCCATATTGCAGGATTTTACGTATAGCTGTTTTGGTTGCAAAGTCTTTTCTAAAATCGATTTGATTAAAGCTTATCATCAAATTCCAATTCATTGTTTGAGTATACGCGGATGAGTTTTGGTTTGAGAAACGCCGCACAAACTTTTCAACGGTTTATGGACTCGGTTCTTCGCGAGCTACCATTTTGTTTCGTATATTTGAATGACATTTTAGTCTTCAGTAAAGATGAACATGAGCACGTACAACACCTCCGACAAATTTTTCAACGATTAACAACTTTTGGAATCAAAATTAATAACGACAAATGTATTTTCGGCGAAACAAAATTAGATTTCTTAGGTCATAGCATTAGCAGTTCAGGCATCAAACCATTACAAATTAAGGTTGATGCAATCATGTCTTTTCCACAACCATCTGACCAGGAATCACTTCAACGTTTTCTTGGCATGGTAAACTTCTACCACAAATTTATAAAATCATGCTCAAGAATACTTGCACCGCTCAATCAACTTGCATCTCAAACTCGCAACAAACCCCTGCACTACAAGCATTTACGGCAGTCAAGGCTGCACTAGCCGACTGTGCTATGCTTAGCCTACCAGACGCAAATGCAGCATTATGGTAGACGCATCTGATTCCGCTGCTGGCGCGGTCTTGCAGCAGAAGGAAAAATCTGGCGTTCTTCGACCGCTAGCTTTCTTTTCTAAATCATTTTCAATAACTGAACGCAAATACAGTACATTCGGACGTGAATTACTGGCCGTTTATTTGGCAATTAAAAAATTCAAATATTATCTCGAAGGTCGTAATTTTATCATTTTTACAGACCATAAACCATTGATTGTTGCCATAAATTCAACTTCAGATCGTTATTCAGGACGTGAGCACAGACATTTAACTTTTATCGCGCAATACACTACTGACGTTAGGTTTGTTCCCGGTAAAGAAAACGACGTCGCGGATACGTTATCGCGTGTCGAAATTAATATTTTAGAATTACCGGACCTAGCCAAATTTCAGTCAGAAGACGATGAGCTTAAATTTTTGTTAACAAACGGCACAACTTCACTGAAACTGGAGCAGTTCACTCCGCCTGGCACTAGCACACCCATTTACGTTGACATTGTTTTGAAACGACCTTATGTTCTCGGAGAATTACGACTTAACATTTTGCAGTCACTCCACGGGTTAACTTATCCTGGCGTTCGAGCAATGAAACGTCTTGTAAATTCACGCTATGTATGGCCGCGGATGAACCACCACATCACACATTTTGTCAAATCCTGCTTGCAGTGTCAGAAAGTCAAAATTTTCCTTCACACAGTATCCCCGATTGCTAAGTTTCCTGATCCGGACGACCGATTCACTGACATCCACATCGACATTATCGGCCCTTTGCCAGTTTGTCACACATACAGATATCTTTTAGTCTGCATCGATCGATTCACGCATTGGCCTGAAGTCCAACCACTTGTCGAAATTACTGCAGACTCTGTTTCTCAAGCTTTTTTAAATTGTTGGATCTCACGCTTCGGTATACCATCTACGGTTCTCACTGACCGTGGACGTCAATTTCAATCTCACGTTTGGAAACATTTTTGCAAAATTTTTGGCATTACACACAAATCCACAACCGCCATCATCCGCAATGTAACGGTTTGGTAGATCGGCTCAATAAACAAATTAAAGACTCGATCCGAATGAGTAACGATCCATAGAACTGGGTGTTACAACTACCTTTAATTTTATTAGGTTTACGCACTATTTTTAAAACTTCACTTTCGGCCACAACAGCCGAATACGTTTATGGTAAAACATTACCTTTACCAGGCGATTTCCTGTTTCCAAGTTCAATTTCCGGTTACCTTCCTTGAGGCTCAAAGTTTATTGATGACTTACGAGTCAAAAAGCAGATACTACGACCTGCATTAAGCCGCCCAGCCTCTCGCAAAAGTTTTGTGCACCCCGATTTAAGTAACTGCACACACGTACCCTCGAGGAATGTACAGGCGAGAGCGCGGCAAACAAGGAGCTCCAGGCATCAGGGAGGCGGACGAAAAAACCAGGGAAACCAAAAAAAAAATAATAATTAAGACAAATAGAGATTTTTGGCATGTAAAACGTTAGTTTACATTCTTTGCATTAGAATAAAGAAATAATCTCTATTTTTACAATTTCCTGAGTAATTAATAATTAAACCTGCATCGGTAAATGAGTAGAGGTTTGTCGAGGCAACACAAATTCTAGTACATAAAAGCAAATGTTTAACTGTTGTGTATGTCTATTTTTTTAATTAGTTTTTCATATGGTTATGTAAATTAGTCTACTAAATGACTTTTTGTATTCGAAGTAGAGCTATTCATGAGTTATGGATTTTATATTTAAATATATATGTAAGTAATAACCGCTATAAAGATGTTTCTATTATAATTAAGGAATACCACAACTTTGAATATTTTTAGTTGAATGAGACAATTATAAGAATAATAATTAAACATCAATTATTGTTCCCTGTCAATTACATCCACGGACATGTTTCGTTCTAAGTTGACAGTACCAGTGAGTCAAGTAGGTCGCGAACTATTTAGCGAACGTACAAAGGTTACAAAGTAATGATAACTACGAAGAATGGTCGTTTGATATGGAAAATTTCCTCGGGCGGGAAGGCCTAAATAAATGCATAACAGGATTTGAAATCTCAGGAGACTTTCTGACGAAAGCAAAATTGACCATTTTTGTACGCGTTCGTACTAGAATGCCCAACCGCAAAATATGAGTTGATAAAATTAAAAGATTTGTATGACAACCAAGGGATTTCAAGAAAAATTCCCTTTTTCACACGTAAATTTTATTGAGATTAGAAACATGCACAAACATGAAGGAATATATTAACCAAGTGGTTGAACGTTCCAGAAGTCAAGAATCAGTGTTGAAATTAGATGACACGTTAATTGAAAATCTGTTATTAGTAGGTTTGTCATAAAAAAGCAATGGTAATGGCCATCGAACATAGCAATTTATGGTATCGAACTACCATAAATTGGAAGTTAAATGCTGTGATGAAATTCACATGACAACAGCATATAAAAATGGTGTTTTTCGTGAAGTAGAGATTTAAGATGTACAATTTGTTTCTGGTTTGGGCAACAGAATGACTTTTAAAGGTCAGGTATGTCAAATATTTAACAAAAATAATATTTGTGTCTACTGACAGAGGGTGTTTACAAAATTATAAAAGCAAGTTATTTGTAAAAAAGAGCGTAAATAATGGCATAGATGCTTAGGATACATTAACTCAAATGCACTAGAAAGAATGAAAAAAAAATCTAGTTGAAGGAATGGACTGTGTTGGGATGGCAATTTAAATATTACAAATTGTTAATTGTGTTGCAAAGAAAAGCAATGTCGTTTACCGATTAAGGAATTTAAGAATCGGGCTGAAGATGTTTTAGAATTGATTCATCCAGATTTAGTG
>CAXAKX010001421.1:12500-14303 GCA_963969525.1 Ontholestes murinus | reverse complement strand
CACATTTCACACACATTATTAATAATGTCAGTCACCAAGTGTTGTAGAATACAAGATCGGAGGTTCGCCTCTGACTCGTTTCTCAAAACGCTCTAGTACACTACCCTGAACGGTGAATCACTTGGCTCGTGGGTCGATGAAGAACGCAGCTAATTGCGCGTCTTATTGTGAACTGCAGGATACATGAACATCGACATTTCGAACGCACATTGCGGTCCTTGGATACTGTTCCTGGACCATTCCTGGCTGAGGGTCGTTTCTATTTCCAAGACTGTCCGGTTCTCTAACGCACTGTCCGTGGCACTTTCGCGCTGAAAAACGCTCGTGGTGTGTGTGATGTGCGTTTGTGGGGAACGTCGGGACCAAATTGGAGGTTCGCTGTTTTTCGTCTCGACGAAAGATCCGTCCTCTTAAATCAAAAACTGTCGTTTGACTAAACGAACGAACGAACCGTGTTTTCGCTTGCGTTAACACACGCTAGAGAGAGGTGAGGTCGTCCTTACCGGCGTACAGACGAGATGATCGTCGTCGTCGTCGACGTCTCGAGACACTCGAGATGAGGCGATGTGACGGTCGTCAAGTTCGTCCGCGGAGAACACCGGTCGTCGTTTCCTAGAAAAAATATATATATTATATATGTATATGAAATTCTGAGGACGTCTGGCCGTGCGTGTACACCGTGTGTTTACGCGTTTGAGCGTTCCGCACCGCACACTCTCTTAACATAATATATATACACATATATTTGATTCAGACCTCAGAGCAGGTGGGAGTACCCGCTGAATTTAAGCATATTACTAAGCGGTGGAAAAGAAACTAACCAGGATTCCCTTAGTAGCGGCGAGCGAACAGGGAAAAGCCCAGCACCGAATCCCGCGGCCGTCTTACGCGTTGTCGCCGGGAAATGTGGTGTTAGGGAGGATCCGTCATCCCGAGGTCGTACGGTGCGTCCAAGTCCTTCTTGAACGGGGCCACTACCCATAGAGGGTGCCAGGCCCGTAGCGATCGCCGTCGACAGCGGGAGGATCTCTCCTCAGAGTCGGGTTGCTTGAGAGTGCAGCCCTAAGTGGGTGGTAAACTCCATCTAGGCTAAATATAACCACGAGACCGATAGCGAACAAGTACCGTGAGGGAAAGTTGAAAAGAACTTTGAAGAGAGAGTTCAATAGTACGTGAAACCGTTCAGGGGTAAACCTGAGAAACCCGAAAGGTCGAATGGGGAGATTCAGCGTGTCTCGTCTGCTCTGGAGTGTTGGGCGCTTGTGAGACGGTCACGGACCTCGGTCCGACGATCGCTCCGTCCTCTCTCTGTTTTCGGGGTGACGAACTCGTGCACTTCTCCCCTAGTAGGACGTCGCGACCCGTTGGGTGCAGGCCTAAGGATCGGGGTGGAGACCGAGTGGCGCCTTCGGGCCGTTTCCGTTCGGACCCCCGTCTCCCGGCCTGCTCGCCCGACGGTATAGCAGTGGCGCGGGGCCGCGATACTTAATTCGCGTCCGGCCCGTCGCAAGTGCTTGCGGATATCTGGTGGGCGTCTGGGGACTCGTGCCTCGACTCCGCCGGACCCGTTCGACTGCTGGCGACGGTGTCCTCGGACAGACTCCGTTTATACGCCCGTCGGCGACGCTTTAGCTTTGGGTACTTTCAGGACCCGTCTTGAAACACGGACCAAGGAGTCTAGCATGTTCGCGAGTCATTGGGACTTAGCGAAACCTAAAGGCGTAATGAAAGTGAAGGCCGTGCCTAGCGCGTGCCTAGGGAAGACGTGCGGGACTACGATCCCGCGCTGCACTCCCGGGGCGT
>CAXAKX010001421.1:0-7500 GCA_963969525.1 Ontholestes murinus | reverse complement strand
ATCTTTTTTCCTTACGTTTCGTGCGAGCGAACGAACGAACGAACGAATATTATATTATCGAATGATAAAAGAAATTTCGACAGTCATTCTGTACCGGTGTGGCGGTCGGTCGGTGTGCACGGTGCGAAAAGCGAAATTTCGATCGACACGAAATAATTACGAAATTTTTACCACGGTTCGCATTTATTTCCGCTCGTCGATGTGTCCTTTCGTATCGCGTAAGCGAATTAACGCATATTATATTTTAATATTATAAAAATAATTTCGACAAGAAATAATTTCGAAACTTTTACCACGGTTCGCAATTAATTTCCGCTCGTCGATCTTTTTTCCTTACGTTTCCTGCGAGCGAGCGAACGAACGAATATTATATTATCGAATGATAAAAGAAATTTCGACAGTCATTCTGTACCGGTGTGGCGGTCGGTCGGTGTGCACGGTGCGAAAAGCGAAATTTCGATCGACACGAAATAATTACGAAATTTTTACCACGGTTCACATTTATTTCCGCTCGTCGATGTGTCCTTTCGTATCGCGTAAGCGAATTAACGAAAATTTTATTTTAATAAAATAAAAATAATTTCTGCCGTTATTCTGTACATGTGTACGAAAAATATATATGTGAGGCGGTCGGTCGGTGTGCACGATGCCAAAAGCGTTATTTGGTACGGGCGTGCGAAATAATTGTACGCGGCGGTCGGTCGGTGTGCACGATGCTAAAAGCGTTACTCGGTACCTGTGTGCGAAAAACCTAAAGTCGAACGTTTTGACTTCGGTCCGCTTTATTTCCACTCGCCGATCTGTCCTTTCGCATCGCGTAAGCGAATTAACGAAAATTTTATTTTAATAAAATAAAAATAATTTCTGCCGTTATTCCGTACCTATGTACGAAAAATATATATGTGAGGCGGTCGGTCGGTGTGCACGATGCCAAAAGCGTTATTCGGTACGGGCGTGCGAAATAATTGTACGCGGCGGTCGGTCGGTGTGCACGATGCTAAAAGCGTTATTCGGTACCTGTGTGCGAAAAACCTAAAGTCGAACGTTTTCACTTCGGTCCGCTTTATTTCCACTCGCCGATCTGTCCTTTCGCATCGCGTAAGCGAATTAACGTAAATTTTATTTTATTAAAATAAAAATAATTTCTGCCGTTATTCGGTACCTGTGTACGAAAAACATATATATGAGGCGGTCGGTCGGTGTGCACGATGCCAAAAGCGTTATTCGGTACGGGCGTGCGAAATAATTGTACGCGGCGGTCGGTCGGTGTGCACGATGCTAAAAGCGTTATTCGGTACCTGTGTGCGAAAAACCTAAAGTCGAACGTTTTCACTTCGGTCCGCTTTATTTCCACTCGCCGATCTGTCCTTTCGCATCGCGTAAGCGAATTAACGAAAATTTTATTTTATTAAAATAAAAATAATTTCTGCCGTTATTCGGTACCTGTGTACGAAAAACATATATATGAGGCGGTCGGTCGGTGCGAATAAGCGAATTGACGAAAATTTTATTTTAATATAATAAAAATAATTTCTGCCGTTATTCGGTACCTGTGTACGAAAAACATATATATGAGGCGGTCGGTCGGTGCGAATAAGCGAATTGACGAAAATTTTATTTTAATAAAATAAAAATAATTTCTGCCGTTATTCCGTACCTATGTACGAAAAATATATATGTGAGGCGGTCGGTCGGTGTGCACGATGCCAAAAGCGTTATTCGGTACGGGCGTGCGAAATAATTGTACGCGGCGGTCGGTCGGTGTGCACGATGCTAAAAGCGTTATTCGGTACCTGTGTGCGAAAAACCTAAAGTCGAACGTTTTCACTTCGGTCCGCTTTATTTCCACTCGCCGATCTGTCCTTTCGCATCGTGTAAGCGAATTAACGAAAATTTTATTTTATGAAAATAAAAATAATTTCTGCCGTTATTCGGTACCTGTGTACGAAAAACATATATATGAGGCGGTCGGTCGGTGCGAATAAGCGAATTGACGAAAATTTTATTTTATTAAAATAAAAATAATTTCTGCCGTTATTCGGTACCTATGTACGAAAAATATATATGTGAGGCGGTCGGTCGGTGTGCACGATGCCAAAAGCGTTATTCGGTACGGGCGTGCGAAATAATTGTACGCGGCGGTCGGTCGGTGTGCACGATGCTAAAAGCGTTATTCGGTACCTGTGTGCGAAAAACCTAAAGTCGAACGTTTTCACTTCGGTCCGCTTTATTTCCACTCGCCGATCTGTCCTTTCGCATCGTGTAAGCGAATTAACGAAAATTTTATTTTATTAAAATAAAAATAATTTCTGCCGTTATTCGGTACCTGTGTACGAAAAACATATATATGAGGCGGTCGGTCGGTGCGAATAAGCGAATTGACGAAAATTTTATTTTATTAAAATAAAAATAATTTCTGCCGTTATTCGGTACCTGTGTACGAAAAACATATATATGAGGCGGTCGGTCGGTGCGAATAAGCGAATTGACGAAAATTTTATTTTATTAAAATAAAAATAATTTCTGCCGTTATTCGGTACCTGTGTACGAAAAACATATATATTAGGCGGTCGGTCGGTGCGAATAAGCGAATTGACGAAAATTTTATTTTAATATAATAAAAATAATTTCTGCCGTTATTCGGTACCTGTGTACGAAAAACATATATATGAGGCGGTCGGTCGGTGTGCACGATGCTAAAAGCGTTATTCGGTACGGGCGGGCGAAAAACTTATATGCGGCGGTCGGTCGGTGTGCACGATGCCGAGAGCGTTATTCGGTACCTGTGTGCGAGAGACATATATATATGGTGGTGCACGGTGCGATGAGCGAATTTTCATTTTACGCAAATAAAGTCGAGTATTACGCTTCGTTTCGTCTTGTTTCACACACAAATGATATTTTCGGGCAGTGCTAAGTGGAAAAATAAAAATAAAATTTCTCGCCGTTATTCTGTACAAATATGCATCAAACAGCTGTATGGGCGGTGCAGGTCGAAAGCGTTATTCGGTACCGGTGTGCGAAAAACCTAATGTCGAACGTTTTAACTTCGGTCCGCTTTATTTCCACTCGCCGATGTGTCCTTTCGTATCGAGTAAGCGAATTAACGAAAATTTTATTTTAATAAAATAAAAATAATTTCTGCCGTTATTCGATACCTATGTACGAGAAACATATATATGAGGCGGTCGGTCGGTCGGTCGGTCGGCGCGCACGATGCTAAAAGCGTTATTCGGTACGGGCGTGCGAAAAACTTAAATGCGGCGGTCGGTCGGTGCGCACGATGCCGAAAGCGTTATTCGGTACCTGTGTGCGAGAGACATATATATGGTGGTGCACGGTGCGATGAGCGAATTTTCGATTTACGCAAATAAAGTCGAGTATTACGCTTCGTTTCGTCTTGTTTCACACACAAATGATATTTTCGGGCAGCGCTAGGTGGAAAAATAAAAATTTAATTTCTCGCCGTTATTCTGTACAAATATGCATCAAACAGCTATATGGGTGGTGCAGGTCGTTCGGGTGAAAAGTGGAAGATTGAAAAAGAACGACCAGGCGAGCAGTATATGTATATATATCGCAAAGAAACGCCGAAATAAATATCCTTTTGGCTTTAATAAACCGTCGCATGGGTAAAATAAAATTTTTAACAAATTTTTGCCCTATGCGACGGACGGAGAGACGAACGACGAACAACGGCGGGCGACGACACACGGCAACGGGCGACGACACAACAACCAGTGTAGTGTAATGCCATTATATACGTTACGTGTAATAAGTCGGCCGGCGTGTTTTTAGTTTTTATCTCTTGTGGGGGAACGCGAGGTCTCAGTGTGTTCACCAAGCTGCTACTTCTCTAGTATTATATATAATATATAATAAGAAGATGTGTGTGGTTTTGCGTGTTCGGTGTGCCTCATATAATCGTTCCCCATCATATTAATACACATAAAATATCATCATCGTCTGTTGAAAATAAAATCACGGCCTCACGTGTCTGGACAGTTCGATGTATTTAATAAAACGACGACGAACCGGAGAGACGAACGACGAACAACGGCGGGCGACGACACACGGCAACGGGCGACACAACAACACCAGTGTAGTAGTGTAATGCCATTATATACGTTACGTGTAATAAGTCGGCCGGCGTGTTTTTAGTTTTTATCTCTTGTGGGGGAACGCGAGGTCTCAGTGTGTTCACCAAGCTGCTACTTCTCTAGTATTATATATAATATATAATAAGAAGATGTGTGTGGTTTTGCGTGTTCGGTGTGCCTCATATAATCGTTCCCCATCATATTAATACACATAAAATATCATCATCGTCTGTTGAAAATAAAATCACGGCCTCACGTGTCTGGACAGTTCGATGTATTTAATAAAACGACGACGAAACCGGAGAGACGAACGAGGAACAACGGCGGGCGACGACACACGGCAACGGGCGACACAACAACACCAGTGTAGTAGTGTAATGCCATTATATACGTTACGTGTAATAAGTCGGCCGGCGTGTTTTTAGTTTTATCTCTTGTTTGGGGGAACGCCGAGGTCTCAGTGTTGCACCAATCTGCTACTCTATTATAATATATAATAAGATGTGTGTGGTTTGTGTGTCGGTTGTGCCTCATACAAAAATCGTTCCCCGTATTTTACTACATATATAAATATATATCATCATCGTGTTATTATCGTCTGTTGAAAATAAAATCACGGCCTCGCCGTGTCTGGACAGTTCGATGTTTTAATAAAACGAGACGCGAGAAATCAGTTGCCGCCCGAGGAAATTTTTTTCTTGTCTCTCACCCACCATATATATATACCGTCTGTTGAATATAAAATCACGGCCTCGCCGTGTCCGGACAGTTCGGTGTTGAAAACTCTAACAGGTAGTTTGAACCTGTCCGAATAGCACGTTCGCGGGACCCATTTCGTATATTCGTTTATGCGTATGGCCCTTATGCGAGCAACATGTAGACTGAACATGTAATATTTTTAAAGTAGCGGTGCGTAAAAACTCCGTGAAAATTCAAATGCAATAACTCACCGAATTCCGAGCGAGAATGAAAACTTATGTTGATTGAAATATATATATCATCATAAAGTCAGACGTTCGGGGGACCCGAGCGCGTGGTCCCCTTGGCCGAGACGATGATTTTCAATCTAACGAACAATGATGTTTTTTGTAGTGTGTGTAAGCCTTGGCGAGATGTGAAATTTATAAAATTTCTCTTCTCTCTCATGCCATATATATGATATATTGATGCATTTCGGAGTTGTGTGGACCGAGAGTCTCTCCACTCCTATTCTTGGTGTTCACACCGCCGGCCGGCCGCCGTGTGCTCGTGTACATGTGCCGTCGTGTGCTGACGTGTGTGTCTCCGGGCGCATTATCAAACAAAAAAATTCGTGGGTCTGCATAAATGTGTGAACGTCTAGTCGCAATATCGCCGTAGCACAACCGCCGCCCCGCGTTTCGTGTCTTTTACACAAGTTGCATCACGTCCACCGTCTTGACCCCGCCACAGGGGCGGGATAGGTGTTTTACTGGCGTGCTCTGTATACCAATGGAGTGACACGTTAACGTCGGGGGTCCGTGCACGCGTAAACCGGGATATGTGCGATGTTCCGTTCAGCAGAGAGCAGAATTACGAATTCTTGGTGTTCACACCGCCGGCCGGCCGCCGTGTGCTCGTGTACATGTGCCGTCGTGTGCTCACGTGTGTGTCTCCGGGCGCATTATCAAACAAAAAAAGTCGTGGGTCTGCATAAATGTGTGAACGTCTAGTCGTAATATCGCCGTAGCACAACCGCCGCCCCGCGTTTCGTGTCTTTTACACAAGTTGCATCACGTCCACCGTCTTGACCCCGCCACAGGGGCGGGATAGGTGTTTTACTGGCGTGCTCTGTATACCAATGGAGTGACACGTTAACGTCGGGGGTCCGTGCACGCGTAAACCGGGATATGTGCGATGTTCCGTTCAGCAGAGCAGAATTTCGAACCACCTCTTTATTATAAATAAATGAGCTCGTCGTTACACCGGGCGCGCGCGCGCGTAAGCGCCGCCGCTCGAGTGTGCGCGACTAAACACAGCTCCCTGGTTGATCCTGCCAGTAGTCATATGCTTGTCTCAAAGATTAAGCCATGCATGTCTCAGTACAAGCCAAATTAAGGTGAAACCGCGAAAGGCTCATTAAATCAGTTATGGTTCCTTAGATCGTACCACTTATCCTTGGATAACTGTGGTAATTCTAGAGCTAATACATGCAAACAGAGTTCCGACCGGAGACGGAAGGAGCGCTTTTATTAGATCAAAACCAATCGGTGTCGGACGCGAGTCCGTTCATCGTACAACTTGGTGAATCTGAATAACTTATTGCTGATCGCACGGTCTCGCACCGGCGACGCATCTTTCAAATGTCTGCCTTATCAACTGTCGATGGTAGGTTCTGCGCCTACCATGGTTGTAACGGGTAACGGGGAATCAGGGTTCGATTCCGGAGAGGGAGCCTGAGAAACGGCTACCACATCCAAGGAAGGCAGCAGGCGCGCAAATTACCCACTCCCGGCACGGGGAGGTAGTGACGAAAAATAACGATACGGGACTCATCCGAGGCCCCGTAATCGGAATGAGAACACTCTAAACCTTTTAACGAGGATCAATTGGAGGGCCAGTCTGGTGCCAGCAGCCGCGGTAATTCCAGCTCCAATAGCGTATATTAAAGTTGTTGCGGTTAAAAAGCTCGTAGTCGAATCTGTGTCCCGCGCCGCCGGTTCATCGCTCGCGGTGTCCAACTGGCGTGCCCGCGGGACGTCCTGCCGGTGAGCTTAGCCCGCGAGGGCGGCTCAACTTGAAATCCCATCGCGGTGCTCTTCACTGAGTGTCGAGGTGGGCCGGCACGTTTACTTTGAACAAATTAGAGTGCTTAAAGCAGGCTAAAACTTCGCCTGAATACTTAGTGCATGGAATAATAGAATAGGACCTCGGTTCTATTTTGTTGGTTTTCGGAACCCCGAGGTAATGATTAATAGGAACGGATGGGGGCATTCGTATTGCGACGTTAGAGGTGAAATTCTTGGATCGTCGCAAGACGGACTAAAGCGAAAGCATTTGCCAAAAACGTTTTCATTGATCAAGAACGAAAGTTAGAGGTTCGAAGGCGATCAGATACCGCCCTAGTTCTAACCATAAACGATGCCAGCCAGCGATCCGCCGACGTTCCTCCGATGACTCGGCGGGCAGCTTCCGGGAAACCAAAGCTTTTGGGTTCCGGGGGAAGTATGGTTGCAAAGCTGAAACTTAAAGGAATTGACGGAAGGGCACCACCAGGAGTGGAGCCTGCGGCTTAATTTGACTCAACACGGGAAACCTCACCAGGCCCAGACACCGGAAGGATTGACAGATTGAGAGCTCTTTCTTGATTCGGTGGGTGGTGGTGCATGGCCGTTCTTAGTTGGTGGAGTGATCTGTCAGGTTAATTCCGATAACGAACGAG
>CAXAKX010001420.1:34361-87045 GCA_963969525.1 Ontholestes murinus | reverse complement strand
TGTCCCGTTAATGAGGGGAAATGGCTCGACCATAGATTCTTGGGGTCAAGGGGTGGTCAAAATATGATGGTTTAACATGACTTATCTATACCCAAAAATTTACGATTAAGCCGGAGTTTGTCTTCAAAGTTTCAAAATTTTGTATTTCTTTTGTTTATAACATTTGAACGCTTTATTCGATTTGAATAAAATTAATTATTAATAACTACCTTAGTATAATACATCATTTAAGTTATTGCTTAAAAGAGAATTTGATTTTAAATCTTTTTTGTATCTTAATAAAATTTGATATCTTGTACGGTTTTCGCACAAAAAAATAAAATATATTTTTTTTATCTAGTGAAAACAAAATCTAGTTTTCCATCAAATCAAAAATATATGTTTTTCGTGGCCGTCTTTGTTTAAAAAATGTAAAATATGTATAATAATAATTACTGAGTGTCTTTAAATCATTTATTGTTAACTTTAGTATAGTTCATAAATATTTAAGTTTGCAGCAAACAGATTTCTTGCTTGTATTAGGATTTTGCGAAGAAAATTGTTTAAAAAGTGTTAGATGTTGTTTTAATTTATTGTATCAAAACCGCAGTTTTCCATCGATCGCCGCCTGCATGACAGAAAAAAAGGTTGGGAAATACTGATTTACGCTCACCCGAAAATCTTCACATAAACGAACATTCCCGTCCTTTTTAATTATAGATGAAATGGGGGTATCCCATTCGCTATAGTAAACAGGAGAACTGATTCGTGCTGATGTTAATTTGTTTAATTCATTTTCTACCTTTTCTTGCAGTGCAAAAGACAAAGAACGCGCCCGACAAAAAACGAACGCACTATCTTGTTTTAAAATTAAGATTACCTTTTATACAAATTAAATTCAATGTTCGGCGGTGGTTTAGTACGGGGAGTAGTTGTTTTAACTGTTAGCTGGATTTTTTCATTATAATGTAAATCATGTGCAGAAATGCTCATAAAGAAAAAAATATTTTTCTCATTATTAATTATCTGCCTTATATGTTTTAAAAGATTCTAAACATCAATTCATTGAATGCTTCTGGATATTGAGCAATTAAATTATTTCCTGCGAAATTGTATTTCTTAACATGTTACATATTGTTAAGTCATGATTAATTGAATTTTTTAAAACTGAAATCCATTGCCTGCCCAAAAGTGGTGGTCCACCCTTCGGAATTATAAATAAATTTAAATTCGGAAATATGTTTCCGTTATATTTAGTATTTACTTCAATAAATGTTGTGACTATTGTACGATTTAAAATTATTACAATCAGTTTGAATTGATCGATACTTAAAATAACTTATATACATTTCTTCGGAAATAGTTAATATTGCGGATCGTGAATCTATTTCCACATTTAACATAACTTCGCCTACGTAAACTTATACCCTTATATGTCCTTATTTCGCCCTAATATTGAATAAATTTACATCTAAGTCTCAGCTTTCGCGTTAATTTTGATTTAAAAAATGATGATACTTATTACAGCATTGACTTCTCTTAAATTTACACAATGATTTTATGTTCCCATTCTTACTGCATTGATGACACACGACCCATTTGAAAAAAAATTGAAAATTTATGCAATGTTTACAAGCCTGCGCTAGCTGGGGCCTTTGCTCACCCCGCTGATGTCTAAGTTGCTGCGGAGTTGTTCTCGTCTACGCTGCCGATTTAAATCCCTGTTTCGCTGATGATGATTCACTGCCGCTGCTATGACGCTCTCCAACGAATTGGCTGCATACTCGATTCCCTTTTCCAGTAATGGAAAAAAGTGTTGAATAATGATATTATTTTTTACCCTTTTTTAAAAATGAACTACCACATAGTTACAGTCGCTACTGTGATAGAGTGAATGATAATAATATATTTTGGTGTAAAACCGGCTTACTATGTTTTGGATGTAAAACCGGCTTTATGTGTATGTGCGATTAAATACTTTTGTACCCATTATTGTATATCTTAGAGTGTGTCGGAAATAAACAGTTGTGAGTTGTCAGTAGAAAAAAGTGTATCATTGCATTCCGGAGAACCACAAATTATTTAATATTGAGCAATACTAAGTTAAGTTGTAGCAATTGGCGACGAGGATATAAAAAACAGAATAACTAAATATTAAAAATGTCGATTGGACGTATAAGTGAATTTGAACTAGGAGTTAAAAATTGGTCGACGTACGTAGCACGCTTGGAACAATATTTCAAGGCTAACGATGTAGCGGACGACAAGAAAGTGGCCATCCTGTTAACAGTGGTAGGCGATGAAACCTATGAATTATTCATTAATCTATGTGACCCTAAGAAGCCAGAAGAATTAGGTTATAAAGGGTTAGTGAAAAAATTAAAGGATCATTTGGAACCGACGCCATCCACAATGGCGGAAAGATACAAGTTCCGGACGCGTAAACAAGAAAATGGCGAGACAATTGCGCAGTACATGACAGCGTTAAAAAGTCTTGCGAAGACGTGCGAATTTAAAACGGAACTGGAAGACCATTTGAGGGATCAGTTTGTATATGGAATCCAGAATGAATCAATTAAATTGAGACTTTTCTCTGAAACTGCCTTAACATACCAAAAGGCAGTCATACTTGCAATAAATTTGGAACGTGCCGAAAGTGATTCCCAATTGGTGGAAAAATCATCAGTTCATTACTGGAAAAGGGAACCGAGTATGCAGCCAAGCCGGGGAAGAGGTCAGCGCGGCAGTGAGTTTTCATCAGCGAAGCGGGGATGGAAACCGGCAGCGTGGACGAGAACTCCGCCGTCGGCAGCGCAGCAACTTACGCATCAGCGGGGTGAGCATAGGCCGCAGGTAGCGCAGGCTTGTAAGCATTGCGGTAAGAACAATCATAAATTTTCAGACTGTTTTTTCAAACGGGCCGTGTGTCATCAGTGCGGTAAGAGTGGGCACATAAAATCAATGTGTAAATTTAAGAAAAGTCAAGGATGTAATAAGTCACATCATTTTCTAAGTCAAAATGAACGCGAAAACTCAGATTCAGATGTAAATGTATTCAACATTAGGGCGAATCAAGGACCTATAAGGGTAATCGTTGAAGTAGATGGAGTTATGTTAAATATGGAAGTGGATACAGGATCCGCAATATCGGCTATTTCCGAAGAAATGTATAAAAGGTATTTTAAGCATCGGGCAATTCAAACTAATTGTGGTAATTTTAAATCATACAGTGGGCACACAATTTCCGCAAAGGTTTTATTGAAGTAAATACTAAATATAATGGAAAAATATTTCCGAATCTAAATTTATTTATAATTCCTAAGGGTGGGCCTCCACTTTTGGGCAGACAATGGATTTCAGTTTTTAAAATTTCAATTAATCATGACTTAACAATATGTAACATGACAAGAAACACATTGTCGCAGGATATAAATAATTTAATTGCTCACTACCCGGAAGTATTCAATGACGGTTTAGGAACTTTTACGGGATATAAGGCAGACTTAATTTTAAAACAAGATAGTGCATCCGTTTTTGGCGGGCGCGCTCTTTGCCTTTTGCGATGCAAGAAAAGGTAGAAAATGAATTAAATAACTTAACAGCAGCAGGAATCATTTCTCCTGTTGACTATAGCGAATGGGCTACCCCCATTGTACCTGTAATTAAAAAGGACGGAAATGTTCGTTTATGTGGAGATTTTCGGGTGACGGTAAATCCGAGTTTGCACGTAAACCGATATCCTTTACCCAAAATAGAAACAATTTTTGCTAATCTTTCCGGAGGTGTTTTATTCAGTAAAATTGATTTATCGCAAGCGTATGCCCAAGTTGAACTAAATGAAGAATCACGAAGGGTCGTTACAATCAATACGCACAAAGGTTTATTTACATATAATAGACTACCCTATGGAATATCCTCAGCACCCGGAATTTTTCAAAAAATTATAGAGCAATTATTTGTAAATATAAAGGGTGTCGCGGTTTTTCTCGATGACATTTTAATCACCGGCAAAGATGTAAATGAACATTTAAATAGTTTAAAACTTGTGCTGGACAAATTGAAAGAATTCGGATTACGAGTTCGGCGCGATAAATGTAAATTTTTTCAAACAGAAATTTCGTATTTAGGATATACTATTGATGCCAAAGGTTTGCATAAATCGAAAGAAAAGGTAGAGGCAATTTTAAATGCTACAAATCCAATGAATATTACAGAATTAAAATCTTTCTTAGGCTTAGTAAATTATTATGCGAAATTTATTCCAAATCTTAGTTCAAAATTATACCCTTTACATCAATTACTGAAGAAAAATAGTAAATGGAATTGGTCACGAGAATGTGAGCAAGCTTTTAATAATATAAAAAATCATATGGCTTCACCGATTTTTTTAGCTCATTATAATGCTAATTTACCATTAACTCTTTCTTGTGATGCGAGTTCGTATGGATTAGGAGCCGTGTTAGCTCATACTTACCCTGATGGGACAAGCAAGGTAATTGCATATGCATCACGGTCTCTTACAAAAAATGAAGAAAATTATGCACAAATCGATAAGGAAGCCTTATCTATTATTTTTGGTGTTAGACGTTTTCATCAGTATTTATATGGAAGATTTTTTACACTATATACCGATCATAAACCTTTGTTATCGATATTGGGTTCTAAAAAGGGCATTCCGAAAATTGCCGCGAGTCGATTACAAAGGTGGTCTATAATACTAGCTGCTTATCAGTATACAATTAAATATGTAAATTCTAAAGATAATTGTGCAGATGCCTTATCTAGATTGCCAGTAAAAATTAATACAGTCAATAATAAAGAGCTAGGACATTTGTTATACATTCAAAATTCTGTAAATTTAAATTACAAAACAGTAGCGCATGAAACCAAAAATGATATCAAGTTAAATAAAATTTTTGGTTGGTGTTTACACGGCTGGCCAAATCAAGTAACTTCTGAAGAAGATAAGCCATTTTTTTATAGAAAAGAGCAGTTGCATATCGAACATGGTTGTTTGTTTTGGGGATATAGAATTATAATTCCTGCAAGATTACGTAACATGGTTTTAAATGAGTTACACTCTTCACATTTAGGTGGAAATAAAATGAAATCCATTGCCAGGTCATATTTCTGGTGGCCTAACATGGATAAAGAAATTGAATATATTTGCGCAAATTGCAAAATTTGTAACAATTTTCGACCGAATCCCACAAAACATTTCGCGTCATGGCCGGTGCCGGATAAACCATGGTCGCGTATTCATGTCGATTTTTTGGGTCCATTGTATGGAAATAAATATTTAATTCTAACTGACGCATATACAAAATGGTTAGAAGTTTTCAAATTAAATAAAACTTCTGCGGATATGGTGATAAAGTGCTTAAAATCTCTTTTTGCACGCTTTGGTTTAGTGGACACCATTGTCTCCGATAATGGTCCGCCATTTACTTCAACCCAATTTGAAACATTTTTAGAACAAAATGGTATAACTCACAAATTTTCACCTCCATATCATCCCGCGAGCAATGGAGCTGCAGAAGTGAATGTAAAAACAATAAAATTAACATTGAAAAAAGCATTTTTAGAGAAAAAGGACTTAGATTCCGCCGTTATAAAGTTCTTATTTGATTATAGAATTGCTAAACATTGTAGTACAAATGAAACTCCCGCAAAGTTAATGTTTGGTCGCGAACTTAGAACACGTTTTGACTTATTACATCCCAAAACACAAACAATAATAGAACACAAGCAACTTAATAAAAATGAAAATGCAGTGAATCGTGAAATAAAAAACGGAGAAAAGGTTTTAGTGCGCAATTACAAAAATCCGACGAAAGCTACGTGGAAGGAAGGCGAAGTGATCGAAAAAATTGGTAGAACGTTGTATGACGTAAAGGTGGGAAACAATTTAGTCAGAAGACATTCGAATCAGTTGAGACATTCGACGCATTTTCAAACAAGTGCAAGTAACGATGAAAATTCAATAAATACCGAAACGGATGTAAATATTCCTGATTCCGTAGCGCAGGTTGAAAATGAGTCCGATGTTAAAACTGAAGTTATAAAAGGAACTGAAAAAACTCATATCGCACCTTACTTTTTACGATCGAAAAGTATAAATTCAGTTAATTTAGATTAGAGTATTATTAAAAGAATTGTTTATTTGTTTAATTGTAACATATATATATTTTGTTGTTACTTTGTAAATTGGACAAGACATTTTTAGTTTTAGATAATTAAGTAACATTTAAGGGTGAGGGTGTGATAGAGTGAATGATAATAATATATTTTGGTGTAAAACCGGCTTACTATGTTTTGGATGTAAAACCGGCTTTATGTGTATGTGCGATTAAATACTTTTGTACCCATTATTGTATATCTTAGAGTGTGTCGGAAATAAACAGTTGTGAGTTGTCAGTAGAAAAAAGTGTATCATTGCATTCCGGAGAACCACAAATTATTTAATATTGAGCAATACTAAGTTAAGTTGTAGCAGCTACCATCATTTTTATTATACATTCTGGATTCCATATACAAACTAATCCCTCAAATGGTCTTCCAGATCCATTCTAAATTCGCACGTCTTTGCAAGACTTTTTAACCCTGACATGTATTGCGCAGTCTTTTAACTTTTTCATTATCTCCTTATAACTTGATTCTTCTCGTTTCTTAGGGTCACTTAGATTAATTAATAATTCCTAGGTTTCATCGCCTACCACTCTTAACAGGATGACCACTTTTTTGTCTTCCTCTACATCGTCAACCTTAAAATATTGCTCCACACGTACTACGTACGTGTACCAATTTTTAACGCCTACTTCAAATTCACTTATACATCCAATCGACATGTTCAGTGTTTAATTACTGTGTTTTTATCCTCGTCGCCAATTGCTATAATTTGACTTTATTTTTATCTAAATACTTAATTAATTGGTGGTTGTAGGAAATCAACAATACGCTTCGCTCAACTGCTAACTCAAAACTGTTTATTTCTAAAATTAAAGATATTATCATTAACTCTATCATATGTATATGCAAATAAATAGTATCTATTAATTAAGAAGTCAACTCACGGACATAGTAAGTGACCAAGTGCCCGTATTTAAGAAAGTATTATACAGGGTTATTCACGCTATACGGCACGGAATATTGTGGCCAAAATACGTGACTTTCAAAAAGTTTCACTTTGGGGATATATGGGGGTCTATTAGGGCTACTTTTTAAAATTATTTTCATAATATACAGGGTGTCCCAAAAACCCTAAAAGTATCAAAGTTGTGTTTTTTTTAATGAAACACCCTGTATTTTATTGCATTTTTGGATCCATCTATAAAAATAAGTATGTGTTTTAATAAGGTTTTTATTACATAATCCTTAAGGTTTTTGAATTAATTTGAATTTTGTAAAAATTTAACCTAATTTTCATGTTTAAAATACTTAAAAAATAATTAAGTTAGGCATACCAAATTTACACTGAAATGTAACAATACATCATATTTTATTTTCCAAGTATAATAAACTTGACATCTTATGTCGGGTGTAAAAAAATTGGAATTAAACAAATGAGAACTTTAAATGACTATAACTTCATTTATTTAAATGGAACGCTATATTTATTAATTTATCAGCAAATGCACGTTTTAATTACCTATCGAATGGTATTTAAATCTTAAGTGTTAAGTCTTCTCGTTTTTACAGAAAACGCCAAAATATTGATTATTGCACCGTTTTAGTACTTTTTAAGTAAAAATTTTAATGTATCTAGTTTTCTATCGTATTTAAAAAGGTCAGATAATTAATTTAGTCTGTTACTTTAGTTTAAAAAGGATGTCTTTTGTTATAGTTGTGTTATTTTGCGTTTTTGTGTTAGATCGTTAGTAATCGTTATTGTTTGAACATGGTTGTTGTATGTCATAGTAAAAAATGAAAATGTACACAGATTTTCTTATACTGAGGTTTTTATAACTGACACTTCCAATTTCTTTAAACTGGTTTAATAGTCCCTCAACAATGGCTGGCTTAGGGTGATTTCTTTCGGGAAACCTTTAAGTATAAACTCGACAAGCCAATAAACAATTTTCATGACATTCTCCAAGCATAAAAATAATGCCAATAACCCCTTCTTTTGAGTAAATCTTCATTTTTACCAAAAAATACAACAGCGATGTTCAAACAATAACCATTACTAACGATCTAACACAAAAATGCAAAATAAGACAACTATAACAAAAGACAGGCTTTTTAAACTAAAATGAGAGACTAAATTAATTATCTGACGTTTTTAAATACCATAGAAAACTAGATACATAAAAATTTTTACTTAAAAAGTACTAAAACGGTGCAATAAACAATATTTTGGCGTTTTCTGCAAAAACGAGAAGGCTTAACACTTAAGATTTAAATACCATTCGAAAGGCAATTAAAACGTGCATTTGCTGATAAATTAATAAATATAGCGTTCCATTTAAATAAATGAAGTTATAGCCATTTAAAGTTCTCATTTGTTTAATTCCAATTTTTTTACACCCGGTATAAGATGTCAAATTTATTATACTTGGAAAATAAAATATGATCTATTGTTACATTTCATTGTAAATTTGGTATGCATAACTTAATTATTTTTTAAGTATTTGAAACATGAAAATTAGGTTACATTTTTACAAAATTCAAATTATTTCAAAAACCTTAAGGTTTATGTAATAAAAACTTTATTAAAACACACACTTATTTTTATCGAAGGATCCAAAAATGTAATAAAATACAGGGTGTTTCATTTAAAAAAACACAACTTTGATACTTTTAGGGTTTTTGGGACACCCTGTATATTATGAAAGTAATTTTAAAAAGTAGCCCTAATAGACCCCCATATATCCCCAAAGTGAAAATTCTTGAAAGTCACGTATTTTGGCCACAATATTCCGTGCCGTATAGCGTGAATAACCCTGTATAAATAATTATAGGCAGTGTGAAGTTTAAATAAATCTCTAGGTAAAAGAAAACACCTAACACAAACTACATTGCAAAAATTTAACTAATTCTAATTATTAATTAAAAACGTACTAAAATATTCTCGCAAAACTATTTCAAATTATATTTTATTTATCATACTAATTTGTCAATTCATAAAAGTTTCCAACTAAGTTGTATTACTCTGGTTTAACAATTATTTTATATATTTATAGTTTTAATAAAAATTTACGTTTTTACTTATTAGTATTGTGTGATCGATAAAAGAATTGGTTGCTATATTTTGATAATGTTTTAGAGTGTCTATTTTATTCATTATGTAAATAATCTGATACATAATGATGCGTGGACCTAAAGCCTGACTTAATTAATAATAATTTGCAGATTTTTTTGTTCCGAAAATATGTGTTCCAGTGTGTTAGTTGTAGTTTTTGCTTCGATAATTAAAACACAATATATACAAGATAACTGTAGGTATATGGACATAATAAATATTTATGATTTCCATTTAACATTTTATGAAAATAGAGAGCGTTATGTCAGTGAATTAATGCTGGGCATTATATTATGAATATGGATTATCATGGGTAAAGTCGTAAGTATAATTAAATTCAGCAGATCTCTGTTTACCAAGTGAAACACCTTTTCAATTTAATAACTTTGTCTGTTTAAAATTTGAGGCATTTTGATTTATCACTTGGTGAAATATTTTAAACTATTACTGATGAAGGTTAAAATTAAATTACAAATCAGGAACTTTAAATGAAAATACACTTCGTTGATATCACACACAGAATTTATTACGTGACTATAGTTTCAACCTTTAAAAGGCCATTATCAAACGTACTGTACGTTTGATAATGGCCTTTTAAAGGTTGAAACTATAGTCACGTATGAATTCTGTGTGTGATATCAACGAAGTGTATTTCAGTAAAGTACTGTACGTTTGATAATGGCCTTTTAAAGGTTGAAACTATAGTCACGTATGAATTCTGTGTGGAATATCAACGAAGTGTATTTTCATTTAAAGTTCCTGATTCAAGATGTATCATAAAGTGATGGCTTCAAGCATTAAACATATTAAATTACACATGTTTTTTTTGTCACAATTTTCTCTATTTACTCGACCTGTTTCGCTTTTTATGACATTATTAAGAGCGAGTTAGTTTATTTTGTAACTCACTTTTGATAAAACTTAAAAAGCGAAAATAGTCGATTAAATAGAGAAAAATTGTAATAAAAACCGTAATTTAATTATACAATTATTAGATATTGAAAATTGAGTGCAGTATTAATCATGATAATTAATATTGGGAGAAATAATTCTTCTTTATGAGCATTTCCAAATAGAATTGAACCATTGCCGATGTTCGATTTTCGAGGCGCGTTTAAAAAACGATATCACAACAGATAAAAAGCCCACTCTCGGCATTTAAATATACAAATTAAATACTGAAAATTGAGTGCAGCATTAATCATGATACGTAATAATGAGATAAATATTTTTTTTATGAGCATTTCTGCACTTATGTTTTACATTATAATGTAAAAACTTACGACATAGCTGCACTGAGGAGCTGTGATGTAGCGAAACACGTGTCTGCGGATAGTCGTTGCATAACACTTCGAGGAGCGGGTAAAAATTGATAACACCGCAACAATTGTTACATCGTGCTGAATATGATTTCAGACAGCTAACGACAGCTAACAGTTCAATGCCCGGCGGTGCTTCAGTACGGGGAGTAGTTGTTTTAACTGTTTGCTGGAGTTTTTACATTATAATGTAAAACATAAGTGCAGAAATGCTCATAAAGAAAAATTATTTTTCTCATTATTATTTATCGTAATTTAATTTAAACCTTTATCATTAATAGTGACTTACTTAATTTATAAATACGATATTTAAAACACTTAAATTGATGGATTCGTTTAATGCTGTATATAAACATTCGACATTGAGAGACATGTCGTACGAAACATAGTTGTAGATGTAGAAACCTGTTATATAATTCTATTTCTGAAAGTAACAAATATTTTGCATAATCTAGCACGCACTTTGGTGTAGACTGTCCCCCGACTGACCAAAGTGCGTAAAAATATAATCGGCAACCCGTAAATATTATAAGGTGTTTGTTACTTGTAAATTAAACGTTAAGTGCTGATATATTAAGCTTATGGTGATCAATTTAAGGTGTTACGTCGACTTTTTTGAATAAATTGTCGTATAATCTGCAAACAGGACCTTATTGCTGTTCATATAGGACGGAAAGTCATTTATAATGACAAGGAAAGGAACATGCCTAGGTACAAAATCTCGAGGCGCATTGCTAAGCGGATTTTTTACTTGGTTCTGATTAATTATAATAAACTACTTATATTTTGCCAGCAAAATGAAATAATAAGGTTTTATATGAATATTACAATAATAAAACTTTCGTAGTAAAATTTTCTAAAAACACAGCCCAAAGCATTAATTAAATCCACGAAATATGATATTAAATGCACATTATTCTCAAAACAGTTATTCGTCCCTAAAACAAAATCAGCGCTATCGCTCGTTGTTAATAAACTCTTCCTAAATCGGTGGACATGTAAGAATGTTATTCAATTTTACTTATTGGACTAAGTGTTTAAGGAGTAACTTCAAGTGCACCTTAAAGAGTGCCCTAATTACTATTTAAATCACTGACAAACTTGTACTGAAAAAGCCATAATGTGGCGAAATAATTGTTGCGAGTCTAGTCAATAGTGGTTTTTTGAAAATTTTTAAAAGTGAAGATGCTTATACAAAACAGCTTTTTCCGTTTTATTTCACTTTTATAGATTGATCATTCATAAATGATGCTCTAATTCTGCAATTCTGAATATAAATGAAAAACTAAATCTTGTATTGTGAAGTTATCGGTATCATATTTGTGCGATTTTTACTAGCTTGGTTTATTGTGTTTCCGATATGATATATAATTGGTGTGGCAATGGTACAATATTTTCTAAGTTAGACAATATTATAAAGAGAGTTAATTTTTTTCCTATAAGATCAATAACTACTTGCCTATATGAACATAACATCTTCTTGAACCAGATATTAAAATTCCCTAGTGTATTATATTTATTATCTTGTTCTCCATATGTATTTACAAACTGTTTAACATACAATGAATTAAATTTTTAGTTTGCTTTACAGAAATAAATACATCCAAACTGTGTTCTTTGTAACACGCAACTTACTTTGGAATAATAAAATATCTGTCCAGGCATTAACCAGAGAAGTAGTTGTTTCAATAAGTAATTAGTTTTATAGTCTTATTAAGACTATATTTTGTAGATTTTGGTATTTTTAAATTATCATTTAATTTTCAACGACTTAAAGGACTTTAATACATTGTAATATTAAATTGTGCCCTAAGTGAGTATTTTTCTAAATCCCGAACGGAAATATTTGTGTAGAATTCGCTAATTGGTTATTTACCGAAAAAAAGAGTTTCAGAGACATACAAAAGCAAATTTAAAATTTTATTTTATTAGTAATGGTTCTAGTTCTATATATCGTTTATTTAACAATTGAGCCACTATTGATTGATAAGAAGTATAAAAAACAGTATTACTACAACATATGAACTAAAATATGTTTTTATTAGCAAACCTTACAAAAATTTAAAAAAAATACTAGTAGTTAGTTTAGATAATTTGTTTCTTAATAATATTATCTTTCTCAGTTTTCCCACAAAAAGATAAAATATGGTTTTAACTTAAATGTAAATTTTTATCTAAAATCATATTCGCTAATTATCTCAACAAACAATGCTTTTGCAAAAACTTTAAGAGGGTTACTATTTGGACTGATAATATGCACTATTATATATAATGCTTTATTGTTTTTATATTTGGAGGCACACTGTGGTGTCTCAATATTGGAACCATATGTGTATGATAATATAATATCGCCTTTTTGACGTTTTGTACACTTGATTTATATTAATTTTGCAACTGTGGGCAAGTAATTGATATTTATTAAAATTTATATGGTAATTTAACAATTTTAAATTGTCCATACTCAAAAATATATCGATTTTTTCTGTTAGTATGTTTCAGCTATGTGCAGAGAGATTAATGAAGTCCGCCTCTGATTCCTGTGCTCAAAATTTAGTGTATTTTTTATATGTAACATGTATTAATGTATTTTGTTAACAAGTAATCGAAATCATAATAATAATAATAATATATGTTAGATATCCCTTTTTTCTCTGGAGCAATATGCAATATAGCCTCCTAAAATGACACGTAATGCATTATCATTCGTTAGGGTCATTCCTATGTCCCAAATTTAAATGAACCTAGAAAACATTTCATCATAAAAATCTGGTATCATCGATAGTTATTTTGGTTTAAATTGAGCCATTGCATATAAGTTCAAACGTAATTTATCGATTAAGTCTCTGCGCGATGCAGTTAAATTTGACTTTTGCTCAGATTACATTACTTAGTAAATAATATTGAGCAAAACTCCTTCCAATTCTGCGTAATAAACAAATTCTATTATTGCTAGCTGTTATTGTTTTCAGCATAGTTGCCCTAAATTAATCATTTAACAATACCTCGTATTCAGTAAAATGTAATAAATTTATATTTTATATATTAAAATAATGACTTATATCTATAACAATACTAGCTGAATAAGGCCAAGCTCTATTATCTAATTTATAATATATTTATTCATCTTTATTTCGTTATTTTTAATAAATCATCAGACTTATTTCATCTTATTATTTCTCTTCTGATGAACCGAAAGTGCTCAAAGGTTACAATTACTAAATAATTAAATTTGTTTGTGCGCGTGTTTTAACTTAAGAAAAGCAATATTGATTTTGTCAATTATCTTTCAGATTAATTAAGCATATACAGTTACAGATCAAAGTAATTATAAGAAAGAATCGTGTTTCATTATTACGTAAACATTTAATACATCAATCACTCGCAATGGGGAAGGAAAACGTACCAAACAATAGAATCTGAAACAATGTAATTGTTGCAATGTTTAGAGGACGGGTATAACATGTTTCAATTACGAGCACCTGTCAATAACATGCAACTAGATATTGATATTTGATTACTATATGCTTTGGCTAAATTATTATAACCTTGATAATTGTTGTATATCTTAGTACAGTAGTAGTATAAACATATTTTTATGGATATGATTATATTTATAAAACACAATAGACAAGCAACTGTTTTAATTATATCTGAACGATTAATAAAAAGAAAACAATAAATGTTGCAAAATAAGCTAATAATTATAAGTAAATTAACTGAATATTAACTGAATAGTTGAGGGTGGTAGTTTTTGAAAGTTCATATTCTAATCACTTTGGTAAATTTTCGTAAATGAAATACGATAACACTTTCAAATATTTATTTTGCCGTTCGCGACAATCATTTCTTCGCCTAAATAGTAGAGACCATGGGCATCTTATATGAACGTGTGCAACGTGTGCATATCGTGCACGAACATTTGGGCATGAGGAAGCTGTCGGCGCGATGCGTGCCGCGATTGCTGACTATGGACAACAAGCGAAATCGTGTGACCACTTCGAAAGAGTGTTTGGCCTTGTTAAAGCGTAATCCAACGGATTTTTTTCGCCGATTCGTGACCGTGGACTAAACATGGATCCACCACTACACACCAGAAACCAAGCAGCAGTCGAAACAGTGGATTTCTCCAGGCGAATCTGCTCCGAAGAAGGCAAAGACTGTCCCATCGGCTGGAAAGGTCATGGCCACCGTTTTTTGGGATTCGCAAGGTGTGATACACATCGACTTTTTGCAGAAGGGAAGAACTATCACGGGAAAATACTACAGCGATTTATTGAATCAATTCAACGGCAAATTGAAGGAGAAACGGCCTCATTTGCAGCGGAAAAAAGTGCTCTTCCACCACGACAACGCGCTGGCCCATTCATCCCGAATCGCCAGTGATAAATTGGTTGAATTGGGCTACGAGGTGGTGCCGCATCCCCCGTACTATCCAGACTCACAAACATGAAGACTTGGCTCGGAGGCAAGCGCTTTACGTCAAATGAGGAGGTTATCGACGCCACTAAAGCTTATTTTGCAGAGTTCCCGAAATCATATTTTTCTGAAGGCTTAAAAATATTGGAGCACCGCTGGGAAAAGTGTATCGCCCTGCAAGGGTACTCTGTTGAAACATAAAAAATAAAACCTGTTTAATTACTGCGTTTTCTTGCTCATTCAATCTTAAAGTAATCACATAGCTTTGATTAAAACACTTAGAACCTTTCTTCAATATAAATAATAAACACTTTTTAACTTTGTTGGTATAACACAATTTATTTACTGCTGACTATATTTTCGGCATCTCAACGTGCCATTATCAAAACATACAATGATTAAAAACTACAATTACAGGTATATACACGTTGTCCCCTGAAATTTTGAATATGAGTAATGTAATTTGTATTATATCTCGATTATTATTGGTTGCTACGGTAGTTGCTGCAAAATGCATGTCAATTTGACATTTTGAAGCTATAATGTTAACAGGAATTTTATGATCATCTGGGATATTGTTTGGCTCAACAAGGAGATGTTTTCGAACATTTAATATGAAATGAACATTGCAGTTATTTGTTATTCGTTACGTTAGCATTGTGTCCGTAAAAATAGTAATATTAAAATAACGTGTAAATATGTTTCATTTTGATTCCCTATTTTATTACAAATTAGAAATTACTGATTATTTCCCGTTGGTCAGTCCATTAAAATATGTGACGATCGTGGTGACTAGGCAACGAGTAATGCATTGAAATGCCCGTATTCAAAATTTCAGGGGACAACGTGTATATATGGAAACAAAATTTAACAAACAGCTGTGAAAATTGGAGTGTACATCAGGTCAACCTGGTCGTTAATTAGGGGTATTCCCGGATTAGCGCGAGCCTTATGAATTTCGATCGATTCTAGGAGGTCCATTTTTCGACCCTTTTCTACGTAATGGATTATGGATAGTACATCCTCGCCAAAAGAATGATTCTCCTCGATTATGTGCTTCGCAAACGTTGATTTTTCAATTTGTTTTAGGCGAACAGAGCGTAGATGTTCTTTTAATCTAATACTAAAATTCCGACCAGATTGTCCTATGTACACACCTTGACATTGTTGACATGTTAATTTATAAATACCGGATTTGCTAAAATTATCTACTGAGGTTTTCGGATTGAAAATTAAATTTCTGATTTTTGAACTAGGTTTTAATGCTGCTGTGACGTTGTGTTTTTTTAAAATATTCTTAATTTTAAGACTAGCATTTCCAAAGAAGGTTAAAGGTATGTATTTTTTGTTTTCTGGTGGTAAGTCACCTCCAAATAGGATTTTCTTAATTTTTCCCAGTTCGTGTTTCTTTAATAATGTATCAATTATGTTGGCATTGTATCCATTATTTATTGCTATGTTCTTTATTAAGGAAATTTCATTTTTTCTTGCAATGTCCGATAAGGGCAAACTCAATGCTCTGTGAATCATTGAATTGAACGCAGCCATTTTATGCTTTTGGGGATGTCTGGAATGGTTAGGGATAACGGTGTCAGTAAAGGATGGTTTTCTATAAATATCAAATAAGAGATTGGTGTTAGTCTTAGTGATGGATAAATCTAAATATTTTATATTGTTATTGGTTTCTGACTCTACGGTGAATTTAATTTTACGGTGCAGGTTATTAATGAAATCTAAGAAGTGGGTTAGTTGCCTATCACTTCCTACAAAGCAAGCCAATATATCATCAACGTAACGATACCACATTTTAATGTGTTTTCTACCTAAAGGGAAATTTAAAATACTGTTGGTTAAATTATTCATGAATATTTCGGCTAACAGTGAGCTCAATGGTGAACCCATTGCTAAGCCTTCTGTTTACTTATAAAACTTATTTTCAAAGGAAAAATAATTATTATCAAGAATTAGTTGTATTACATTTAAAAATTCGGACTTTACGGTTATGTTAACATTATTTTTGTCAAAAGATTCTTCAATTAATTTAATGCAATCATGTGGAGGGATATTTGCAAACATGTTCGTTACGTCAAATGATACCAGTCTGTAGTTAGGTTCTAATTTAAATGATGTTAAATTGTTTGTCAGTTCAATAGAATTTTTAATTGCGCGAGGGTCTTTAAAATTTGTTAATTCTTTATACAATCAAAATCAGAATCAAAATCAGAATTAAATTTATTAGAGTCAGGCCCGAATTATTCACCGCATATTCTTGATAGAAATTTTAAAGAAACATTAATTGTTAAATCAGAGTTAGCTCTTAAAAGTATTTCGGATTGTGAATTAGACAAACATAAAATCGCAAAATTTATTAAAAATTCTGCTATTAATAATACATAACTAAAGCCGATAAGGGCAATTCAGTAGTTATCCTAGAGAAGTCTTCTTACATCTCAAAGATAAATACATTCTTAAATAATTCTGAGATCATTGAATTGAATAAAGACCCTACCGCCAATTTCACAAAACTGCTAAAATCTTCTGTTAAAATAGTCAATTTATTTTCTCTGATAGTAATCAATTCCACCTATTTCCAATGAATCCAACCTCCCCTAGTTTATACGGGTTAGTTAAAATACACAAGGAAGAAGAACCTATCCGTCCCGTCGTTTCATTCACTAACTCTCCAGCCCATAATATCTCCTCTCATTTAAACTCATTGTATAAAGAATTAACAAATTTTAAAGACCCTCGCGCAATTAAAAATTCTATTGAACTAACAAACAATTTAACATCATTTAAATTAGAACCTAACTACAGACTGGTATCATTTGACGTAACGAACATGTTTGCAAATATCCCTCCACATGATTGCATTAAATTAATTGAAGAATCTTTTGACAAAAATAATGTTAACATAACCGTAAAGTCCGAATTTTTAAACGTAATACAACTAATTCTTGATAATAATTATTTTTCCTTTGAAAATAAGTTTTATAAGCAAACAGAAGGCTTAGCAATGGGTTCACCATTGAGCCCACTGTTAGCCGAAATATTCATGAATAATTTAACCAACAGTATTTTAAATTCCCCTTTAGGTAGAAAACACATTAAAATGTGGTATCGTTACGTTGATGATATCTTGGCTTGCTTTGTAGGAAGTGATAGGCAACTAACCCACTTCTTAGATTTCATTAATAACCTGCACCCTAAAATTAAATTCACCGTAGAGTCAGAAACCAATAACAATATAAAATATTTAGATTTATCCATCACTAAGACTAACACCAATCTCTTATTTGATATTTATAGAAAACCATCCTTTACTGACACCGTTATCCCTAACCATTCCAGACATCCCCAAAAGCATAAAATAAATAATGGATACAATGCTAACATAATTGATACATTATTAAAGAAACACGAACTGGGAAAAATTAAGAAAATCCTATTTGGAGGTGACTTACCACCAGAAAACAAAAAATACATACCTTTAACCTTTTTTGGAAATGCTAGTCTTAAAATTAAGAATATTTAAAAAAAACACAACATCACAGCAGCATTAAAACCTAGTTCAAAAATCAGAAATTTAATTCTCAATCCGAAAACCTCAGTAGATAATTTTAGCAAATACGGTATTTATAAATTAACATGTCAACAATGTCAAGGTGTGTACATAGGACAATTTGGTCGGAATTTTAGTATTAGATTAAAAGAACATCTACGCTCTGTTCGCCTAAAACAAATTGAAAAATCAACGTTTGCGAAGCACATAATCGAGGAGAATCATTCTTTTGGCGAGGATGTACTATCCACAATCCATTACGTAGAAAAGGGTCGAAAAATGGACCTCCTAGAATCGATCGAAATTCATAAGGCTCGCGCTAATCCGGGAATACCCCTAATTAACGACCAGGTTGACCTGATGTACACTCCAATTTTCACAGCTGTTTGTTAAATTTTGTTTCCATATATATACCTGTAATTGTAGTTTTTAATCATTGTATGTTTTGATAATGGCACGTTGAGATGCCGAAACTATAGTCAGCAGTAAATAAATTGTGTTATACCAACAAAGTTAAAAAGTGTTTATTATTTATACTCAACATGTATAACGAAGTAGAAGCCGCAAAAATCAATAACCTTTCTTCAATATTTTATTTTGATCCAAATGTACATTTATACTAATAGTATCAGACCATTGATAATGGACACTTTGTGTCCAAAATGTACATCGGGATGAAAATAAAATATTGAAGCAAGGTTCTAAGCGTTTTAATGAAATTTATTATTATCTTACTATGTTTGATAAAATTCAAATTTTTATTATTTATCGAATAAAATTTTTGCAACCTTCATTAAAACTAACTCCTTTTTTAAGGCTAAATATATGTTATCAATCAGAATTAATACTTAAATAATTTCGATGAATCAGCATATATCTACATAACTATTTTCATATTTTCAACTCATCAGGGGCTAAAGTAAAATCTGAAAGCGCGGAATCCTTCGGTTCGTTAATCAATGAAATCGTTGTCCTCATACCTATGGTGTATACTTTGACTAAAGACTTAATTTATATCCAAAGTGTTATTTCGTACTTTTTATTCTTTATTCTTTATTAACTTTGCTTCTCCTGCTTACAAAATTAAAAAAAAAACTTACAAACAATACACGATATACGTACATTTCATATAAAAAAATACAAATAATTTAGGACACAGGAGTCACGGGTGGAGTTCACTGTTATCCAATGGTCTTCCACTCAAACCCATATTCTTCCGTGGACAAGTCATTCACCTTTGCCATTTTCGGAGTTTCTTTTAAATTATTTATAAGCAAATATGCTTCATATTTACCCTTTTGTGGGAAATTTTAGACAATTCCTTTTATGTCATTTTGACATTTGTTTATAATGTTTTAATTTGAACACCCCTTGTAATACTTAGGCTATAGGTAGTTATTAACTTCTTACAACACGAGTTTTCTATGGAGTTCGGTTTTACAGTTATATATAATTTTAAATCAGTAAGCTATTATTATAACAAGATTAATAAAATTGCAAAAAAATTTAAAATACCCGGTGATGTAATAAGTACTAATAATATTACTTTTACTTTCCAGTGGCTTACTTTAAGGGAAATTTGAAAACTTTAGGTCGACAAAAACTCTTGAATTTTAGCAAGCTAATTTTGACCGTTACACCAAATAAAAGCAGATTGCCGCTTTATATAACGAGATATAACAATAAGTTGTATTCTATTTTGAATTAATTAATTAATAAGGAATCATAAATTTGCATATACACTGAAAAGGTATTCAAATTAAGTGTATCTATCATATGATAGTATAGCTAACAAATATTTTATTAAATATATGAACCCTCCGCAGGAATCTATTTCTGCTTTAAGTAATCTTAAGAAAAGGACCCCAGCACATAATCCCGACCAAAGTAATTTTAACTAATAATACACACAATGTGTACAGTGGTATGTATCAATTACAGTTTTTTTAAGAAACGATATACAGGGTGTCCCGTTAATGTGGGAAATTAATGGAATCTATGGTCCAGCCATTTCCCGGAAGTTGTCTTCATAGTTTCAAAAAATTCTATTTCTTTCGTTTATAACAATTGAACGCTTTATTCCATTTGAATAAAATTTATTATTAATAAGTACCATAATATAATAACACATTTTAGTTACTATGGCCATTGGTGATTGACAGGAAGTATAAAAAACAGTAGTACCACCACTTAAAAACTAAAATATTTTTTATTGGTACATCATATAAAAACTAAAAAAAAATACTTTAAAGACCACTTGATTTAAAAACTTTTTTGTCTATTAATAATTTTCCCCACATTAATGAGACACTCTGTATACTTCTGAAATTAAGGTATCAGGATATTCGATCGTCCCATACCGGATATCGTCATCCCTGCATGGTTGGTGGTATCCTAACGGGTTGCGATGCGACGTCTGGTTCGGTCGGAGATGGGTGCACCGTACGGCGAAACCAAGATGGGCAAAGTAAAATGACTTAATTAAATAAAGGTTCTAACATCCGACTGTGCTCAGGTACACAATATAAAAATAAAATAAAAAATAACTACCACCAGCTGATGTTGCTCTATATCCAAACCCTGCGAATAATTATCATCTGAAGGGCGTAATAGATACCCGTTTACAACATTTTAAGTACCGTGATTTTTAGGAAGCAACTCGTAGATTATCTAGCATTTAACTTGTGTGGAAATTACAGCTGAAATAATCTAACTAAGAAACTTAGAAACTATTTATACCTTATAGTAAAATTATAAAATATTTAAAAGAACAACTTATATGTATGTAATTCAGACTTGAGTAATTTTATAATTAACATGTTTGTTCATTTCCACAAAATTGCTCCCAGAGCTATAATACTATACAAGCTTTTACGTGCAATCTGTAAGATTAGTATTCATCTGCTTGATGAAGCCACTGTGTGGTGAAACATGTTGCAGTGTTTATTAATAAATGTGAAACCCTGTTAATTTCGTTGTTTTATTTCAAAAAGGAAATATTGGATTGATAAGGATGTTACTTGGCGAAACTCCATTATAAACTTATAATGAAAAAGACGCTCGTTTTGAGTTTAGATTTATTTTGTAGATACTGCTATAATTGTTTCACCACACAGTGGCTTCATCAGGCAGATAAATAATATTCACAAGTAATACCATAAGTGATGGCAATTTACTCGAATACATTTTGTTTTTGCATGAAAGTTTGTTGCTTAGCGATATTAATGAGAGCAACTGTCACGAAAAAATCATGAGCCGCAAGGCGAGTGATTTTTTCTATCTGTTGCTCGAAAAAAAATCGCGAATAAGCAACAAACTTGAATGCGCTAAAAACAAAATTTATTCCGATTTAATTGTCATCACGAATGGTATTTGGAAAGACTATTCCACGACTTGAAACGAATATCGGTGAATGGTTCAATATTTATATTAAAATTTTTATGATATATCTCCTGCAGTATTTTGATCGAAAAATTCGACATTGATTAAATAACAACTCCCTTATAATCATTTGCATTTACCTTCTTCATATTATACGCCCAGTCACCATAATCGCGGCAAGAGTTTCCATTGAAGTTTTGCTAACAACTGGTAGTTTTTATCGGCGCAGAATTCTTCAAATCGTTTCCAAACACACGATCTCGTTTTAGTTTTATTTTTTGGTACAGAACATGCCACCGTCGCATATATTATGGATGATGAAGTGTAGTTAAAGTTATAAAATGTTGAATGATAGAATGTTAAAGTAATAAAATTGTTAAAATATTAATAATTAACTAAATATTAAAATATTAAAATTATAAAGCAATAAAACCTTATAATTAAAATTAAAATACCTAAAGTGCTAAAATATAAAGTAAAATCTGTTGCAGAATTTAAGAATTTAAATATAGTCTTATGTATTATTTGCTAATAATTAATACAGCAATATCTATTAATTATATAAGTAAAATTTAAAATAGAATTGTTAATTTGGCACTAGTTCATTTGATGAAATGGATGAATCTGTTGCATTTTGCTATTTTATGGCCAATATTACCAACTGAATTACACAAAATGGAATGTTTGTGAGAAGATTACAATGCAACAACCATTTTGATATTGATAACTGAAGAAGTATTGTACATACTGCAGTAATAATAACGAAAGGATATGTGACTGCTTAAATTGTTCTAGAATATTTATTGTTCAATAATGAATCTGGAATTAAGAATCATATACTAATGCTATGCTAATTATTCAACAAATGTGTTGCTACTGTAAAAGTGGTCAATATTTGATAATATGCAAAGGTTTTTACGGCCTTAAAATGTGTGTACATTTGGAAATTTTATACCCTGCGCATGTGCCCCGCGCATCCACCACTAGTATTATGTTAAAACTTGCAAAAACTTAATAATAGAAATTTTTTATCACATGTAAAATTTTGTATAATCTTCAAATTTTATACATTTTAATCTCCAAATTTTATACGGTACAAAGTACCGAAAACAGAAAAATTAAAGGAGAAAACAAGCTTATTGTAATGTTTTACCGGGTGGCAAAGTAAACACTGCACAATAGCTGCACGCGCAGAATATAATTTATACACTACACTTATAATAAATGATATGTTGTTAACGATATGCATGCACTGGTTCGAAAAACTTTTCCGAAACGACCGTTAATATTCCAGGGGACTCTGGCTGATATTTTGACAGATATTGAATTATACAAAAGTAATTTGCGCGTTAAAAATAGCAGAGTTATCAGAGCGATACTAGTTTAGAGTATTTATTTATTATAAATCAGCGTAAATACACGCCGGTGGTGGCGCCTTCGCTTACGGCTCCGAACTGACATGCAGCAACATTGGTTCGGGTCAGTAGTTGGATGGGTGACCAGTACCATTCACCATTGGGATACAATTAATGGTGCTTTAGAGTGACGGGGTGATCCTTTAAAGTAACAAGCTCATTTACACACACAAATACACAAATGACACATAGCGGAAGGACCACGTGGTCGATAGCCAAAACACCACTACTACTACTCAGGGTAAATTAATTTCTCTTTCTTACTTCCTCGCACCATATTCACTCACAAACAGTTTATCAAATATTTAATTAATTGTTTAAGTTTATTTGACAGAAATAAACACATTCAAACTAGTGTTGTTTTCATAACTGTAATATTTGCAACATGCAATTGACTTTTATATTTACATTATATTATACAGCAAATATAATCCAATGCAGATATCTGTGTACTGATATCCCATTAAGTATACAAATTAAATCTTAACGAGTAGTCATACATTTCTCAACACTGACAAAGCATGCTTTGCCTCCGCTGTTACTTAAGAACTTCGAGTTCTAACAGGATTGTTGCAGACACCATAATTAAATTCACATTATTTAACTACATGGGCCAAACTTAGGTTTTCTGGTTAGAATAAAAGATATAAATATATTTTAGGGTAAAAATAACATTTAGAAAAACGAATACGGTGCAAGCAAATATAATAATAATAATATTAACATAAACGTTAATTTAGAGATAACATATGTTGTTGTATATAGATAATCAGAGTCGTTTCTGCTGGATAAAAACATTGATATGGCTAATTGGAAGCTAAATGTCTTCAAACGGCCACAAAATATTTATATGTGAAGGTTATTTAACTTGAATTCTAGGAAATATATTTGAACTTGAAAATTATAAAAAAACAAATTAAAATTAATTTTATAATTGGTATACGCCGACTTTGAAGCATTATTAGTAAATATTAATGAAAATAACAATATATCTACAGATCTGAATATACCTTACACTTTAATTTGTTTTAGTCACGAATCGTATACATTTGCTTTATATATAAATGTCTTTTAACATTTAATATATAAAATATGTTTATGAAAAAAACTTGGCTGTAATAAAAAAATTACCAATAACATCGGTGTCAAAAGCATCTCATAAAATTTGATAAAGTTTACTATTATTTTACCGTTTAATGGAAAAGTTTTATGGATTGGCTCATTCTGTATGCAATATTAACCATAAAATTAATAAATATATACATGTCTATTGATTTCAATATGTCTCAAATTATGAATTGCATGTTTATAAAAGATATTTCTATTAAATAAAGAAGACGTTGATGTTATTGATCAAAATAAAGAAAAATATATAACTTTACCAAAAATGGTGATGTGGCCATCATAGTACTTTCCCTATTATTACTCGAAAACTATGGGCGCGAGTGGAAGAACACAAGAAGTGAACTCAAGCCTTTTCGTGTGTGACTGAAATTTTTGTAAAATTGAAAACTTATATTTGAATATATTATGTAAGCACATTGAATAAATAAAATACAAATACATATGTAAAAATGTTATTCTTAACAATTTGCTCTGTTTTAAAATCTCTATATTTACTTCTAATATAAATTTGATGTAATTCCTATAGTTTATTAGCAATTGGCAAAAAATATCAGAAATTTTCAATTTTTATTATTTTTTCTCGAAAATTATCAATTCTATGAAAAATATGTTCGAATAAAACTTGTTTAGATTTTTATTCCCTTTAACTTTTGTTTGAAGCGTTTTTTAAAATTGTTTCTATTTAGAAAAATATCACCAAAAAACAAACAAAATGCCTCGAGTAAACATCCACTTTATGAATATTTACCAAAAGCTCTTCAGCTCCAGTTTTTAACGATAAAACCTTAAGTTTAAAGTTTTATCTCCATCGGATCATTCGTTTTTGAGATACAGCACCCACCAGCAGACAGACACACACAAACACAGACACAGAAATTGTTTTTCAGAAATCAGTGAAATGGATTCAGGGGACCCCAAAACCGATATTTTCGCTTAAAAAAATTTTCAAAAAAATCAAGAAAATAATACTCCCCCTATATATACTATATAGGGAAAGTAAAAACCCTAATAAACAAAGCAGTATACTGAGTAACTGAGATTTGAAGTTAAATTTAAGTTATTATCTCAATTATTATATAAATTGGGATTACCTCTTGGAGAACGATTAATGATTCCAAATTATAAAATGATATTGTCACGATGAAAAATTAAATTTAATAAGAAGTATTTCCTTATAGTTTTACGAACTCGCTTAAAAAATTAAATTATGATTATTTAACAGATGAACGCATATTAACTAGAATTATAAGATTGTGTAGTGTTAATCCCACCAACTCTCAGGAGCGTAACCCGACGAGGTCAGCAAAAAACGCCAGATTTCGCCGGCGTACGAGATCGACGCGAGCAGTTCGGATATGGACAATCACCCACTTAATGAATGTCTACATTTCACAATTACCTTTCCCACATTCTAAATTAATTTGTTTCTCATATACATTCACCCTCATTCCCCTATTGAAGACACCATTTTTATCAAAGCCTCTCTGTTTGATAATGCTATCATCATTGGTGACTTCAATATAAACAAAAATCACGACACCTTTCATCCTTCCTATCCAACTCTAACATTGTACGTATCCCTACTCCACCCACTTTTATCAGGAATGACACCCAAGCAACCACTCCTGATATCCTACTCTACACCCAAAACATCCAAAACCTCATACACTCAGACCTGACACAATTCATTGCTTCCAATCCCAATATTAGTCCTAATACCATTACCCAATTCAATGACATCCTACATAAATCAATCAAACAAAATACTCGCCAAATTAAGAAACAATTTTATAATTATCCTTCGCCTTATCAAACATAAAAGACAAAATTACAGAGATATTCAACTAACGGACATACCTGAACTTCGACAAAAATTCAACAAACTGAATAAAGACATTAAAAAACTAATTACGGAATATAAGGCAGACACTTGGATTAATAGCTGTAGAAAAATCAATGACTCAAGAGGTAAAAAGTTTTGGACAGAAATTAGGAACCTTAGCAGATACAAAAAGACAGACAAACTAGAAGAACTGTACGACCCTATTACTGACGAGACTATAACAGACCCAGACATTATCACACGTAAATTTGCAGACCATTTCAATTCTATTTATTCAAAGACACAAGACCCTTATTTTGACCAAGCAACCTTTCAGCTCGTAAACGACTGGTACAACAATTTCTTTAGATTTAATGACAGTTTAAAACCGACGGACATTTTCACAGAAGAGAACTAATTTAACACATTAAAGAAGACAAAAATACAGCGACTGGACATGACCTAGACATATAGTAAAATCCTCACCGCACCATATACACGGTTATATCCTTAATTTCATCTACCAACACCAATATTTTCCTTCCAAATGGAAACTTGGTATTATCATCTGTATCCCAAAACGTGACCATCCTCCATCCCTAATATCCAGCAACCGGCCCATTACGTTACTTCCTATCCTAGGTAAACTCTATGAATCACTTCTTAAAAACAAAATACTATCCCACGTCCAAGAGCGCATCCCGAATTACCAATTTGGCTTCCTTCCAAAACGTTCCACCACCCTCCCTCTTAACATCCAATCAACACACCTTGAAGGAAAATCATCAGCCATTCTACTACTGGATGTGCAAAAAGCCTTCGATTCTGTCTGGCATCAAGGTCTTTTGTATAAATGTTACCTCCTCAAAATACCTTCCCACATTATTTTTATCATTAAGCAATTCCCTTCAAACAGATCCCTCAAAATCAAAATCAACAACTCCTACTCTCCTCCTTTTACACATGTTCAAGGTCTACCTCAAGGATCCCCTCTATCCCCACTACTTTACAACATCTTCTGCTTCGACATCTACAACCCTGACCCCCTTCACTTTAATCCCTCAAAATATCTCCTCCAATTTGCAGATGACACAGCCCTCATTTTCCATGCACCCTCTGTACCTAAAGTTCTGCAATCCCTTCAGAAGCTTATTGACACCCTGGAGCACTGGTTTGCAAAATAGCGAATTAAATATATGTAATTTTATTTATTTTTAAGGCATCTACTTCGTTATACATGTTGAACACTAATTAAAACACTTTAACTTTGTTTGTATAACACTGTATTTATTTATTTAAATGAGCAGCTGGACCTAATTTACTCCCCTATTTTTAAAGCGCTTATGTAACATTCCACCATATATATACCTGTTTTAATCGTTTTTAAAATTACTTTATGTTTGATAATGGTACGTTTACTTACCGAAACTATAGTCACAAAATAAATACAGTGTTATACAAACAAAGTTAAAGTGTTTTAATTAGTAAATATATGTAGTCCCTCCCCTCCACCCCCAAACAAGAAGAAATGCAGGTGGAGGGGAGGGACTACATACAGGGTGAGTTTTTTTCGATGTTCTCTATGGGGATCTCGGAAACTATAAGAGATAGAGAAACGGTTAAATGGGGAAAGAAGTGTAGATTTATGAGACGAATAAAATTCCACTTTCAAAGTTTTCAAAAAAGTCAAGGGTAACTAGATATTTTGAAAAAAGTAAAAAGTGTCAATTTTTTCAAATCAATATATCTCGGTTATTATAACAGATAGAAAAAAACTGTAAAGGACAAAGTTTTAGATAATTTTATGTAGATTAATAAAAAATAATCAGAAAATTTTTATCGCCATTATTTTCCGAGATATGATGCAAACTTACATTTTTTTAAATGGAGACCATAGTTGGCTGTGACCTCATTCAAAAGGTAATTTTTTTCTCTTTAATCCAATATGGCATACGACATAGTTATTTCTAAAAATGAGTGAGTTATAGTCATTTTAAATTTTATTATAAATAAAAAATGGGTAGCCATGAAAAAGGTGAAAGTAAAACAATTGCAGTTGTTTATAATATTAGCAATATTGTAATTATTAGTTTTACAGAGATTAACCAAAATAAAACAACTGCATAAAGTAATTCTGTAATTATCAATATATCAATGGGAGAGAAATTTTAATATTAAAAAAATATGGTCAAAGAGTCCACTATTAATACTATTATGACATAAATTATATCTTTTTAAAATTGAATTGATGGCTTCTTGACTATTCCCATGTAAATTGAATTAAATGTTTCAATAACAACTAGTTTATGATCCTCCACAGATTGATATGATTATTCATATATTTTGTTTTTTACATAACCCCACAGAAACAATTCTAAAACGCGCAGATCGGGAGATCTAGGTGGCCCTGGGATTGGTTTATTTCTTCCCACTTATGAGTTAGGAAAAGCATCATTTAAATAATTTGTAAAGCCAACATGTTATGAGGTGGAGCACCGTCATATTGAAACCATTTTAATCTTGCTTGTAATGATAAATTTAAACAATCGAGCGTATCTTCAAATGTTTTCTGAAGAAAATGAAAGTAATCAGTTTCACTTAGTGAGCTTTCAAAAATATATGGACCGAGAATTATTAATCCAAACACGCCATGGATTAAACCGAAATTTAATTTGTAGTTTTCTCTGTGAAACTTCTCGTGGATTCTCTTAAGTTCATCTATGTTCATTGTGACGATTAAAAATACCACAATTAGAGAATCGCGATTCATTTTGTCATAATATTTTTGTAAGAAACGTATTATCCTCTTGACAAATGGGTTTACACCACACGCAGAAGGCCATTTGATAATTACAAAATTATTATTCTTATGCTGGTTTTTGATTTTGATTTAACTTTGTAGAACTAATAATTACAATATTGCTATTATTATAAACAACCGCAATTGTTTTACTTTCATCTTTTTCATGGCTACCCATTTTTTATTTATAATAAAATTTAAAATGAGTATAACTCACTTATTTTTAGAAATAACTATGTCGTATGTTATATTGGATTAAAGAGAAAAAAATTACCTTTTGAATGAGGCCATAGCCAACTATGGTTTCCATTTAAAAAAAATGTAAGTTTGCATCATATCTCGGAAAATAATGTCGATAAAAATTTTCTGATTATTTTTTATTAATCTACATAAAATTATCTAAAACGTTGTCCTTTACAGTTTTTTTCTATCTGTTATAATAACCGAGATATATTGATTTGAGAAAATTGACACTTTTTACTTTTTTCAAAATATCAAGTTACCCTTGACTTTTTTGAAAACTTTGAAAGTGGAATTTTATTCGTCTCGTAAATCTACACTTCTTTCCCCATTTAACCGTTTCTCTATCTCTTATAGTTTCCGAGATCCCCATAGAGAACATCGAAAAAAACTCACCCTGTATATAAATAATCCGCTAACTAGACAGCAGACCAGTATTACCTTGAAAAGTAGGAAAGGTAGTTGAATCTTTATCATTCCGTGCACCTTTAGCCTCCACTACGTATACTCTTTCGGAAAGTATTTACTAATGGTTTTAGTTGTTATTATTACATTAATAATAATATATTTAATTAAATATAAAATAAATGATAATTTTCTCAATTTCTAGCTTACATAAAAAGCAAACGTATAATTAATTGTATTTACAGTTCTTCCTAAAATAATTGGGAGAGCCAATATTTGAACATTCTGAAATTGAGATGGAAATTCCCAGGGTACGTGAAAAACTCTTCGTACTAAAGCACCACAGGGTATTGAATTTAATATTTTTTATAGCTACTGGTACATAATCAGGTATGTTATTGTTTAATGGGGACCTACAGGCCCGAACAAAGGTAAATTAATTTATAGAAAACAATTTAATTTTAAATGTGCGATTAAAACACAAAATTGTAAGTTGTAAGTAATTAGACTGCTGGAAATTATATTTTAATTTATTAATTCATTTAAACCCTGCAAGAAATATTGAAATAAGAAATAGTACTGAAATTAATTTAATAAATGAAGCAAACTGTAATTTTACAATTATTTGATTCATTTGAAACTTTTATATAAAAGCTCATAACTACCCTATAAAACGTTTGTGAAAAAACAAGTTACTTATAAATAAACTAAAAATAAACAAAATATATATATGTCTATTTATGTATATATATATATATATATATATATATATATATATATATATATCTCGAAAATAATAATCTCAATATCTAACACCATCGACAATTCATATTACTGTATCCTGCATTGAAAATATACGGTGTCAAATTGCATACGTCCTCAGAGAAGTAAACCGTACATTCGGTATATTTTACATAACTCAAAATAGTAGTACGAAAAATATCACATGACACTGTTAAAGCACTTCGGAGTAAAAATATATTATTTCTTATTTTGTTTCTCACAGCTTCTATTTTATTTCGCTGCCTATATAATTTCCCGATATTTATATTTGGTATCTCAGTAAAAAATAACAGATAATAGTCATTATAAAGTTAATTAAACACTTGGTTTCGTTTCACTATTTTTATATTTCTCCGACTAGTTTCGACTGTTGGTCATTCTCAAGGAGATATGTTCTTCCGCTGCTATATTCTTGATGGAACATATATATCACAGGGGCTTTAATTTATAAATCCACCCCTGTAATAGTTTATTTATATGTAACTTATTACACAGAAACCAGCTTTCAATAATAAATATATAGTAGTTCTTGAATATTATGATCGAAACTATAGTTGCAGTCAATAAATTACTATTATAGTAAAATAAAGTGAAATGTGTTTTATTTATTTTCAATGTATAGTATAGATTTACTAGCTAATTATCTATATTGCATACACGCTGTCCCCTGAAATTTTGTATACAGGCTCTTAGTTACTACGCTCGTTTTTTTCGAATAGCTGAGTCACATACTTTAATGGACTGGCCAACGGGAAATAATCAGTAATTACTAATTTGCTATAAAATAGGGAATTAAATTGAAACATATTTACACGATATTTTAATATTGCTATTTTAACAAACACAATTCTGAAGTAACGAATAACAAATAACTACAATGTTTATCTCATTAAATGTTCGAAAACATCTTGTTGAGCGAAACAATATCCCAGACGATCATAAAATTCTTGTCGCATGCCTTTTAACGTAGCATGAGTAATATTTTGAGTATCTTGAAGAATTTTTAATCTCAGGTCATCCAACTTGTTAGCTCTTTGATGCTGATGGGTAAAATTGTTTGCCTTATATGGCCCCAAAGAAAAAAATCATGTGGGGATAAATCAGAAGATCTTGGTGGCCATTTTATGCCTCCTTTGGCGCTAATAAGGCGAGGGGGAAATATTTGATTCAAATATTCCATACCTGCATTATAAGCAGCACATCCATCTAGCTGATAGCAGTTGTGGGTTCCAAATACCTTTGGCCATTTAGATTCCCCTCAATGAAAAATAGTCCTATAATTGTGCCCTCTAGAATGTCGGTCCGAACGTTGAGTTTTTGGGAGTACTGAGTTCTTAAATTTATACTTCGGGAAAGTTGATTCGTCACTAATTAGAATATTTAAAAGAAATTCGTAATGATTTTTACTCTATCCATCACATCTTCACAAAATTCCATTCGAAGACCATGGTCATCCACAAAACCTTGTTACCGGCATTCTATCGTGAATGTCGATTAACTTACTTATTTCAGTTAGATTTCAAAATCGCGTGCTACTTAACAATCGAGCCTCAATTGTTTTATTAACCGTTCAATTTTTTTATCTCACTTCATAAGTTCATTTTAAAAACGAGTCATGTTTGTAATGCATACATTGCTGCTTAGACATGTAAAGTTAGGATGCATGTTACTTATAAGTTTTTTTTAAGAGTAGGTCTCACATATAACTTACGTAGGTAATTTTTACCTACATTGGGTTTTCAAAAACTCCGTACCGTGTGTAAACGGGCAATTTGCGAACGTGACAAATACAATAGAAACATCGGGAACGGACGGCAATAGGGATTATTGCAATAAAACTAAGGGCACAATAAAAGTCTAAATATTGCAAATATAATAATTTATGTTATTGCAGTGCCATAAATACGTCTGCAAGTAATCCCTCATCCGTTCCAAGAAATGGTAATTAGTGTAGCGGTACAGCTGGTTACGGCCGAGGATGAACTAATCGGGGGTATTCCGAGATTATTACAATTATTAAAATCTTAATTCGCGGATCTCGCGAATACGCTCTCGCGTACCTCTAGAACATAGTTCATATGGTCTTCCTCGTGTTACGACGAACAAAATGATACCAAACACGACATACGTACCGCTCAAAAGTAACTTGTCAGCATCCACGGTTACACATGGTACGAGTTATAACATATGTGTCCGCGTACGTTATATGTGAGTTATGTACATAAACATATTAGATAGTTAGTATAGGTTTAGGGCTTGTATATATATTATTAGGTAGTTTTAGAATTGTACATAATAATTAGTAATATTACACATGACGACAATGACATTAATCCATGTTTCCCGAATATGAGCAAACCATGTAATAGCTTATATATGTGTATTGTATTTATTTAAAAATCGGGAAACCTCTGGATTAATTAAATTGAAAACCTGACATCAAACCCCGCCATTGGTAGGGGGCGCATATATATAACCACTTCGCCCCCTACCCGAGAGTTAGTTAATGTCCAGAGTTAGTAAGTGTTCGTCCGGCAGTCAGTTAGTATCCGTCAGTGATAGTCAGTGTGTGTCTGTTTGTTGTCAGTAAGTTTTAATAGGTCAGTTAATCGTCGAAAACTAAATTAGGTTATATCTGTATATTTCTTTTTGTTTTGTTTTAATCATAGTCTTAGATAATTTTTTTGTTTCGTTGTTTTTTTTTGATTGTTTTTAATATAAATACACTGTCAAATTATTTTTCTTATATTTGCATTTTATTTCATTTTAAAACAACACAATTTAAACCTTAAGGAAATATACATTTATTAATAAAGAATTAGTGGTTCCTGAAGAAGTTATCCAGGTAAGTGATTTTTATTTTAAATTAACTTGAGACTGTGTGGTATTCCCTCTACCAATGAGCTACTAGGTAATCAAGGGGATCCGATTGTGGACAACAGGCCAGTTCACTAATTCAATTAGTTTATACGTCCATAATCGGGGCAGTTAGCTCTCAGCAGTTCACTCCTTCATCCTCCCCGTTGATAAATGGCGCCCAACGTGTTTTTAATTAATTGAGTTAACTAGGTACCCATTCAAATAATTATTGAATAAAAACGTACATATATGTACAGTGTAACTTTTAATCAAGTACATTAACATAATTTATTTACTGGTTGACTTTATTTGTTGCTGAAATTTTTATTTAATTTTTTTTTCCAATTCTCTTTGTTTAAATTAATAATTTTTTTTTTACAGGAAGTGAAGTGTAGTTTTAAGATTAATTATAATAAACAAAGAGAATAATTATACCCACAGTCGAACCTATCTTAATTATTTATTTTGTGACAACGTACTACGCATCTTTGTTTGGTATTAATATACTTATACATAATAATATCACATATCTCCGTATTGGTAATTTTATCAGTACCTAAAATCTCGACGGGGCCGTTATACTAAATTTGATTATTTTTTTTTACATAATATTCAGTATTAAATAAAACTTTAAACAAAGATGAGTATGCACAATAGGTACACTCCTTTGGAATCTCTTGAGAACATTGAGAGAGTTCCAAGCACACACAACACACCGCACTACATCGTACTCGAAAGCACTTCCCAGGATCCCTCAGCATCACGTCCTCAATCGCGAAACTCGAATGCCTCCTGCAGAACCGTTGAAGATGTGGACGAAGAATTAATTAGGGCTAGGCGAATTTACGAAGAGACGGTAAATCGCTTAAACCAAGAGAGGGAAGAGTATCTTCGGCAACAGAAGGAGGAGGAAGAGCGTGCTCAGCGCGCAGTATACACGCTGAAGGACATCGAGGGGTTACGCGAATACTATGAGAGAAGGGAAGCGCGACTCCGTGGGAAGCTGGAGGATGCCCGTTCTCAAAGGGACGCGTTTAGGGACCAAATAATTGCCCAAGAAGGACGAGCCCAATCACGCCTGTCGGAACCCGAGCGCATTCACCAAGAGGAAATTCGATTGCCTACACCCCCACGAGATTTCCACCAGGTTCAAGTTGAAGCCGACGTCCACGTGCCATCGACAAGAACTGCGACGCTCTCTTGCCATCCGAGAATGCAGACAATGCCGCCTACAAACGCAACAACGTCCTCCACCAATATGTTTTCTGCCAAGCAGTTAGTCAACTTGCTTAGGTACAGAAATACGCACGAGGATAATTGCATGATTTGCTGGATTACGACCATCGAATCCAGCAAAGTTTATCTCGCAGCTGGAAATGGAGTTCAAGGGACTTGACCTGAGGGACGTCGCGAAACATCGTCGTGCACTAGCCGGTATGGACCCAGAGGATGTGAAGAAATATGGCAGATATTTTAATGAGGACATCACATGGGATCAAGCAAAAACTCTTTTTATACAGTCAGTAGACCCCGCGGAAGTGGCTGTAAACGAGACGAAAGAACTGCTAATGAAACCGCAAGGAAGTACTCCCCCAGGCATATTCGCGATTCGGAAAAAGGTGCTATTCGACCGACATCTCCCGTTCTGGACAGAAGAAATGAAAACAGCCGCAATGTGGTCACTAGCATCACAGCCGTTGAAACAGGCGCTGTTTTTCAAACCTGTCACCATCGATGACTTTGTGAATCGAGCAGCAAAATTATCGACTACCCAATACAGAAATAGTGAATCGAAACAACTAAGCCAGACGAAGACGCCACACGTAGAGAAGCAGCATTTCAATGCTGCACGAGAAGCGAATTCCTCACGGGGCCGTCATCGCTATGGAACACATAACCGCAACAGTGCACGATTCAATAGTAATCGAGACCAGCAAAAGAATCAGCCACCTAGCAAAGCGCCGGATCAAAGTCGCAAACAGGAAAAAGTAAACCAAACCCCTTGGAATTCACCGTCGACAAAGAAAACATCGACTGCCAACATAAACTCACTGGAACCGCCAAAGTGTGAAATTTGTCAAGAAGGAAACCATTGGAACCGTGATTGCCCGTCGGGAAACTTCCAGCAGCGGCAGGGATAAATTCGTGGACTTTTCCTGCCGCCTCCAAATTTCGACAACGCCGCTCAAAACGTCAACTGCACATTCCACGATTTCATAAGAAAAGTACCACCGTCGGTGAACTACATCAACGCGCTCCCAGGCGTATCCTCCACGATGCCAGTGCATCGCAGAGCCTCCATCAAGATGCCAGGGCATCTCAGCGCCTCCACCATGATGCCAGTGCATCACACAACCTCCACCAGGATGCCAGTGCATCTCAACGCGTCCATCAAGATGCCAGTGCAACGCAGCGCCTCCATCAAGATGCCAGTGCATCTCAGCGCCTCCACTACGATGCCAGTGCATCGCAGTGCGTTAGCAATGCCAGTGCATTGCAGTGCCTCCACCATGATGCCAGTCCACCACAGAGCCTCCACCATGATGCCAGTGCATCGCAGAGCCTCCGAGATGACATCAGGCCAGCGCCGTTGCGCCTCCAAGCAACACCGGAGCAACGCGACATCCTCAACGATGACTTCGCCCAGGATTCCAACTCGGAGAATCACGAATCCGATGATGATTCTGATGACGCCAACGATTATCCACATCCAGGACCCACTACCGCGATACATTAACCAAGGACTTTCGCAAATTAAGTGCCATATTTTAGTGCCGGTTTCCCGTGATTTAAGGACTATATGCTGCCGAATAATTACTAAGTGAAAAGAACATTTTCGAACATAATAGTGAAATTTTGCCTAGTAAACTTAGTGTAGTGAACATTTAGTGCAGTGAACATTTTTTCTCCCTTAATATAAAAACTACATATTCTTTCTTTCCGTGACGCTGAATGGAGCTATGAGGAAACCGAAACACCTTCTGCATCCCAAAGCCACAGTCAATCATTTGCCGTTTCGTGACTGTCCGAGAGAAGTCAGTAGCAACCGATGGGAACGAACAAGCGGAGGACGCCGTGCTGATACCACTCAAACGAACGCAGAGGTTCTTATTGCCAAAGAGCCTACGGATCCGATGTGAGACGCCCCAAACCCCTCACATCGCAACTCGAGAAGAACATTTGGTCAGTTTTTTGTATGTATCCTAACAAAACACACCCATATGTATTTGAATTCTCCTCGCTGTATAGAAGTCATCTACACAAATGTCTCTTTCACGATTTTATTTCAATGTATGCCGTTCAACATATTTTCGCGTTCTAGATGGAAACAAACATCACTCAGTTTTACGGGGCCGAATTGTTACCGGCATTCTATCGTGAATGTCGATTAACTTACTTATTTCAGTTAGATTTCAAAATCGCGTGCTACTTAACAATCGAGCCTCAATTGTTTTATTAACCGTTCAATTTTTTTATCTCACTTCATAAGTTCATTTTAAAAACGAGTCATGTTTGTAATGCATACATTGCTGCTTAGACATGTAAAGTTAGGATGCATGTTACTTATAAGTTTTTTTAAGAGTAGGTCTCACATATAACTTACGTAGGTAATTTTTACCTACATTGGGTTTTCAAAAACTCCGTACCGTGTGTAAGCGGGCAATTTGCGAACGTGACAAATACAATAGAAACATCGGGAACGGACGGCAATAGGTTTTATTATTGCAATAAAACTAAGGGCACAATAAAAGTCTAAATATTGCAAATATAATAATTTATGTTATTGCAGTGCCATAAATACGTCTGCAAGTAATCCCTCATCCGTTCCAAGAAATGGTAATTAGTGTAGCGGTACAGCTGGTTACGGCCGAGGATGAACTAATCGGGGGTATTCCGAGATTATTACAATTATTAAAATCTTAATTCGCGGATCTCGCGAATACGCTCTCGCGTACCTCTAGAACATAGTTCATATGGTCTTCCTCGTGTTACGACGAACAAAATGATACCAAACACGACATACGTACCGCTCAAAAGTAACTTGTCAGCATCCACGGTTACACATGGTACGAGTTATAACATATGTGTCCGCGTACGTTATATGTGAGTTATGTACATAAACATATTAGATAGTTAGTATAGGTTTAGGGCTTGTATATATATTATTAGGTAGTTTTAGAATTGTACATAATAATTAGTAATATTACACATGACGACAATGACATTAATCCATGTTTCCCGAATATGAGCAAACCATGTAATAGCTTATATATGTGTATTGTATTTATTTAAAAATCGGGAAACCTCTGGATTAATTAAATTGAAAACCTGACATCAAACCCCGCCATTGGTAGGGGGCGCATATATATAACCACTTCGCCCCCTACCCGAGAGTTAGTTAATGTCCAGAGTTAGTAAGTGTTCGTCCGGCAGTCAGTTAGTATCCGTCAGTGATAGTCAGTGTGTGTCTCTTTGTTGTCAGTAAGTTTTAATAGGTCAGTTAATCGTCGAAAACTAAATTAGGTTATATCTGTATATTTCTTTTTGTTTTGTTTTAATCATAGTCTTAGATAATTTTTTTGTTCCGTTGTTTTTTTTTGATTGTTTTTAATATAAATACACTGTCAAATTATTTTTCTTATATTTGCATTTTATTTCATTTTAAAACAACACAATTTAAACCTTAAGGAAATATACATTTATTAATAAAGAATTAGTGGTTCCTGAAGAAGTTATCCAGGTAAGTGATTTTTATTTTAAATTAACTTGAGACTGTGTGGTATTCCCTCTACCAATGAGCTACTAGGTAATCAAGGGGATCCGATTGTGGACAACAGGCCAGTTCACTAATTCAATTAGTTTATACGTCCATAATCGGGGCAGTTAGCTCTCAGCAGTTCACTCCTTCATCTTCCACGTTGATAACCTCTTGTGTTGTTTTAACTTTGAAAGACTTAAAATCATTCCTTGTATGCAGTCTATTCACTTCTAATTTTCTGGCATTAGTGTTTGGATTTGCTGGAAGAACTCTTCTTGATAACGCGTCATTTCCTGTCATTTAATAAATCATAATTTCCCACATTTCAGCTATATCCTTCGTTTCTTTGAGCACTTATATGGTGGATTTACAGAACCAGTTTACTCAAACATATGTATAACTTGGAAGACCGAACTGGTGTTTATCCTCACAACATAATATATTATTTTCGATTTCATTAATGGAATGACCTCCATTTAACCATTTGAGTTTTCTCTTCAATTGTTAACATTTTAAGCTATGTAAGTCAAATTGACATGCATATTTCAGTAACAATTTCTTTTAATCATTTAATATAGATTTGATTTTATTTTTTATTTGATACTATAGCCACAATTATATGCTTTCTTTTTTAATACTTTTACTCTTACGCTATGGTTTTATTTAAAATTTAAAAAAATTATTATTTTAAATTTATATCATTAATTGTTTTAAAAATAGTATGTTAATTTGTCAAAAGGCTATCGAACCGAGGCTTTTGTCCATTCATATGCGCAAATGCATGAAATGGTAAAATGAAATAAAATATAGAAGAATGTGTTTTTTTTTCAATTATGAACTTATATTGGGGTCTCTAGAAATATATCAGTTGAAAGGATTTCAGAGAATTTTATAGTAAAGTAAACGCTTTTTAAATTCATCACATTATTGATATTTTTAATACCCTGTGTAATTTTATAATATAGATTTAGCCCTATGTAACTGAAATTTCTCTAAGCAATTGTTTTTTTATTGCTGATTTTTGGGTCACATTGCACTTATGCCTGGTGTTATAGTCATGCTCTCGATACTTAATATATCCATGACGTTGCTTTATATACATTAGTGTAGCAAATACGTACAATTATCTAGTGTTAAAGACTCCAGATTCTAATAATAGGGTGCGTGTTGGAAACAATTTACTTCTGTTACATGTAATTTTTAGAATCCACGTTTGAAGTGTTTCAAGTTTTTTTTCATAATGCTGCCTATTGCTGCACCCCAAGCAATGATTCCATAAGACCGATGTGATTGTACAAGTGCATAATATATCATGCGCAATTCATTAAAATTCAGAATATTTCTCAGATGTTCAAATATTGGTAGCAATTGTCGTACTTTAGATATTAGTTTATTAATTTGTTGGTTCAATTTTCAATGCTTATCGATTATTATTCCTAATAAAGCTGCAAATGTATCTTCGTATATATTCATTGAATTATTTAATTTCAATAGACCCATATTTGGTAAATTGTTGGCAAAAAAATGATTGAAACAAGTCACAATAATTATAAGAATATTTTCTCCCTAATCAAAAAATCCAAAGGTAACATTAAAAATACAGCAATTATTTTTTTAGGAAATTAGGTTTTCTACGAATAATGAAATATATGTTACAACATGTATTCAATTTTTCATTGTTAGTTTTCTGTGGAAATATTTCCCCCCATATAATATCATATAAGCCGCACTAATCATAACGAATAGCTTCATATAATAAACGAATCCTTTAGATAAATACTTATTCTAAAACTGCTGAAGTTGTATTAGTGATATTCCCATGTGCAACTTATTCTTATAAAAGGTAAAACGACCCTCATATATTACAGTTATTTCGTTTGTGTTATAAATGGAAATAAAGCATGTATTTCACTCATCTTCATTAGATCGAGAGCGTTAATTCGCTAGAACTATATTGGTAATAACTGTAGGGGAAATATTCAGATATCCTATGAATTGATTCCGTTTTTAGGGTGTCTCCTATTTGAGTTTATAGCGAATGATAAGTTCCTTTATTCTTTTTCTCACTTTTAATAGTTACGCGTCTAATATATAATAAATATCTCATTGTTTTGGTAATATTCTTTTTCAAAGAGTAGCATCATTGATTAACTCATTGACGATGGAGGCTTCTACCTCATTATAAATATTTAATCACAAATTAAACATTTTATTTTCAATAAATAACTATTATACAAAACAAAGTGTGTGTTATCGTGTTATTTTTATTTTTAGGTATATATTATCAAATACATAGAGAAGCATGTCAATTATAGATTTTGAGAATCAATAAAATTTTATTTTATGTCATATCCAGCTCAGAACTTTAATTATTTTGTATTCTTTTTATAATGAAAAAAATTTATTTATAACAATTATCAAAAAATGTATATGCTAAACAGCAATCTGCTGGTTTACATTACATTACATTATTCACCATAACTATAAAAATGTGTTCCCTGAGGTAAAAAAAGTTGCTATCACTAAACGTATAACCTGCTGTCTAAGAAATAACGACCTAATTTTCTTTTCATGAGGTGTTGTACCGGCAGTAAACACCAACGGATTATATAAATATACGAAGAACCGTGTATTGTGCGTTTTAGTAGATTTTTTTATTGTTATTTTACTGGAAAAATATTTCGGCCCGAGATAATTAAACTAATAGCGTCATATAATAAATGAATTCCTTAAATAAATACTTATTCCACAATCGTTGAAGTTTTATATGTTCTATTCGCTGTGCGGAATTGTCCTAATAACAGCTAGACCAACCCGCATAAATTTTAGTTATTTTCTTTGTATTATAAATGGGGGTAAATATGCAGTTGGTTCACGTTAATAAAAATGAGTTAAAGTTACGTAAACCATTTTTTACAAAGCCACCATAGGAAATTTAATGTTTTTAAAATTGTGCAATTATTTCTACCCAGGTTATTTTAGCAAAAACGACACAAGGAAGCAATTTTGTAGATATTAAAAAAATACATTTAAATCACCTATTCATGGTACATTACAATTATTTTAAAACGAGATATTTAAAATTATAAAACTATAATTTCCATTTTATATTGTTTTAATTTAAATGTAATTAAATGTATTTTGTGTTAATTATTTTATTTATATTATTTAATTTCTCTAGTTTTACGCTGTGATACTATTTGAAATTCGTAGGCTATCCATTTTAAATTATAAAAAAATAGGCCGAAATTATATTTTTACGAAAAAAAGTTACTCTTTATAAAAAGTTCTGCATGGTCCAAAACTTAAAATGCAATCATCAGATATCAATTTTCTTAAGCCGTATACGAGTAATGTCAAACAATATGAATTCGGCTTAAGAATAAAGTACCATTATTTGAGACAATAACGAAAATTTTAATTATGAAAAGTTGTTCGGAATGAAAAGTTATGTTTTAATATGCAAATATATCGAATTACATGCAAAAACATGTGAAATTTAGGATGCACTGATAAATGATTTCTTGATAGCAAGAATTCTTTGACAGTGAACGTCAAATAAAATTTGTTTTGTAAAACATGCCGGTAATATTGAGTGTGGAAGAAAAAGTAGAATTCGTTTAATTTTTTTAATGTGTAGCAGTTGAAATGTTTAATAACAGACATCCAGGAAAAAATATACACCATACATCAATAATAAAAAACTTCAAATCATGTAGAGATGTTAAAAATAAATTCACAAACAAACTTCGAAAACCTGTTGCAAGTGATATATACGTTAAATTGTTATTGTAGATAAAAAAGAAAAATTTTTTTGCATGTAATTCGATATAATTGCATATTAAAACATAACTTTTTATTCCGAACAACTTTTCATAATGAAAATTTTCGAAATTGTCTCAAATAAAGGTGCTTTACTCCTAAGCAGAATTTATATTTTCTGACATTACACCTATACGGCTTAAAAATTGGATAACTGATGATTGCACTTTAAGTTTTGGACCATGCACAACTTTTTATAAAGAATAACATTTTTTCGTAAAATTAATAATAAGAAAGTTTTCCATATGGTGCGAACTCAAGCAGACACATTTTATATATAGTCCATTCGTTGGATCTTCCGTCCTACGTCACAAAATATCGCTTCGAGAAACGACACAAAAACATTCAGTCTGATAAAGTAAACCAAATGCGATAGAAAAAGAACGCACTGTAAAACTTTCGTCGTTTTTTGAAGCGATAGTTTGTGCGTTCTTTTTCTAACGCATTTGGTTTACTTTATCAGACTGAATGTTTTTGCGTCGTTTCTCGAAGCGATAATTTGTGACGTACGACGGAAGATCCAACGAACAGACTATATGCACGCGATACAAGATACATTTCGACTACACGACTTCCATCGCAATATTAGACCATAATCGTGATGACGCCCAAAATCTATTTTATACAACATGTATATCTCATCACCTGCACCACAGTTTAATCCCCACAGGTAACACCACCGAAATTACTTTAAATCGGTTATTTTCAAAACAATTAAAACCTGGAGCTGTAGTGTATTGGTCGGAATGTAATTGGCTGTTCTGTTGTGGATTACGCCTGCGTATAGATGTTGGGTGAATTAACTTGTTTTTTAGAATTCGGTAACAATTTATTAGGTATAAATGTCTATGATTTTTTTATTTGATACGTCTTGATTTTTGTAAATTTAATATCACGAAATTTATTAATATAGGTTGTGTCATCTACATATACTATATTAACAATTATGTAGAATATATTAAGAAAAGCTGATGGCCTAGGATTGAACCTTCTAGTACCCCATGTTTTGAAACTATTTATGAGGAGTGTGAAATATTTAAGAGTGCTCTTTGTGATCTATTACACAAGTATACATTTAATAAACTACAGCTACTATTGTATCATGTAACAAAGTCAAATGTTTTCGATAGATCGAAGAACGATGCAAAACTATATATGTCTATAATGTATTTATCCATATCCATGTTCACAAAAGCAATAATTTCGTCTCTCGTGGACCCTTTCTTGCAAGAATCGTATTGATTATAAGTTAAGCTATTTTGTGGTTCTTTAAAAATTCAACCATCTGTTCTTCCATTATCATTTATACATCTTCATAAATGGTAAAAACATGTTGAGTGTATAGTCGTTGATCTCTAATTTAGCGCTTGTTTTGTAGATAGGCATATTACATCCTACCATTATTTCATAATTATGCTATCAATTTCAAAATATAATTTACCGATGCAGTATTGATAAAATTTAAAAGTATTTGTTTAAAATCTCTGTGACAATTTTGTTTTCGCACTGATTCGAAATTGTCACTGTTATACAATGTAGGTAAAGAACTAAGGTGTGAAGTGATGATTTTGTAGAAGTTAATTATATTCTGTAACTGCAAAACAAAACAAATAATGGTGATGTGTCATCATAGTAATTTCCCTATACTTTTCTAGAAACCCAAGAGGTTTACGTAAAAATTCCATTCTTAATAATTTGTTGAGTATTATAATTATTTACTATTTAAATTTTATGTATCTTCTATAGTTTATAAGTTTGGCGGATAAATGCGAATTAAAACAGAAATTGAATGCCCCGGATAAAACGATATGGACTACGACATGGAAAAACATTAATAACAAACAAGGAAATATTGGGAGGAAATTAAGAAACTGACCAAATATAGAAAAATTTAATTGCTACAGAATACACAGAATGCAATTTCAAAATCTTTAATTACGGTCGAACAATTAATAGCAAATGCCTTTGCAGACCCTTTTGACAACCATTACACCATGACAATTAATGATGCATTTGACAACGACTTTTTAAAAACAGTAAACAGTTGCTCCGACAAATTTAAACATAACCCCATACTTTATACTCCCGCAGACGATATAAAAGATGACAAATATTTTCCTTCCATACATTAAGGTAAAAACCACCTCCTCGATTACGACAACGTTCCTAGAGCTAACGGGTGTCCAACAATTATTGCAGTCCCGGGTGGCGTTGGAATAAAAAACGTAGGTCGATTCTTACATGTTGCAAATAAATTAACTGACATTTTTAATGCACGTTTAGGTTATGTTTGACAATTAAAATGTCAGTTCATTTATTTGCAACATGTAAGAATCGACCTACGTTTTTTATTCCAACGCCACCCGGGACTGCAATAATTGTTGGACACCCGTTATCTTAAAATCCCTCCCTGATACTATCTACAAGTAAGGTAACGTGGGGCAGAATCACTTTCAAACAAGACTACGTGTCTGATTAGTACGACTATTATTATGTAGAGTAGTTATGTGAAACAAACGTTACACAGAAAATTTAACCTGTCATCGCCGCCATTTGCAAACGCCACCATATTAAATGTATTTTTGTGTCAGTCGCTTACTTGTTTTACTCCGTGCTGAACGTGCTATAACTTGGTTAATAATTGACATAAATTGATTCGCTAAATGCATTCCGAAGTAAAATTTAGTGCTGAACACAAGTATTGTGTTCATTTTGCGAAATTCCATCATTCCAAAACATATACGATTTTTTTGAAAAATCGGCACTGCTGATTGTTTGTTTGTAGGTGAAAATGGTACGCGATTATAAACGTAAGATGCTGCCAATCCACAAAAAACAAAGGCAAAAAAGCTGTCAAAAATGGTTAATCGTTATCATTGGAGAACTTGTTCCTCGTGAGTGCAGCTCGTGAGTTTGGTTTGAAGTATTTAACATTGCGAACTCATTGCGGCTATGCATCGCGTTAGTTCTAGATCAAAAATCGTGAATCCAAAATTGTTGACAACAGCATTGAATGTAGTAAGAGACGAAATAGATGTGATGAAATCGTGAATCCAAAATTGTTGACAACAGCATTGAATGTGATGTGATGAACGCTGCCAAACAATTCAATTTGTATAGTTGATACTTGTTGAGCTACCCTCTTGATGGAATCAGATAGTGGAAACCGCAGCCAAAACACATGGCGTTGGATGTGGTCGCGGTTAGGGTCGTGGATGCGGATTTGCTGCGGGTAACGCAGCTTACCATCCACTTGTAATAGTGGGCGTGGGCGTTGTGGTCGTGGACGTCGACATCTCAATTCTATTTATTAATTTTGAGCACGTCTTCATTTTTTTTTTCATTTTTCTACTCAAAACATTTCTATCAATTCCAACATTAAACATGCGATTTATCAGACCTAATTTATCAAAACATTCTTTCCAAATGAGAAATCGGTTTCACCCCATATTTTTTAAACGTTAAAAAGATTAAGGGTTTGGTAGAAATGTTATAACTCAGCACAGAAACCTACAGACCTACAGAAAAATAATCTATGGCGAGAATGTGGCCGAAGGAACAAGCTCTCCAACCAGTGGCGTGCGGTGGAATTTTAAAGTAGGGAAGCAATCAAGGAAAGTGAGTTAAATGTTCCAATGTTCCTGTACTCGTTCTGTTCATTGATATTTTTATTAAAATGTCTAGTAAAGTTTTTCACTTTCTTACTCAAATTTAGAATTTAAACCGGCCGAACTTCTTAGTATTTTTCTTGAAAGACAAATTGAGAAAATATCTGAACTTGCTGTTTACAAATATAATTGACTCATAGATCACGACCCGGCGGCGACACGCTCGCAGTAATTTATGTTCATCATGGAGCGGTTTTTCCTCAACTATACTAAATAAAAATATTACTGTGATAAATATAAAAAATCATTTTATATTAATTTTTACAAGGGAAGCACTGCTTCCTCCGCTTCAATGGACCGCACGCCGCTGTCTCCAATGATAATAAACACTTTTAGCTATATCATCAAATGTAGTTTTTAGAGGCCAGAGTGCTTAATCAATCGGTTCTGCCCCATGTCCCCCTACACTCTAAACATATTGAAATATGTATACCGGGTGTTGATCTGTCCTCTCGGTAATAGGAATTACCCTTATTGTTTTAGAGCAATTCCAACATTAAACATGCGATTTATCAGACCTAATTTATCAAAACATCCTTTCCAAATGAGAAATCGGTTCCACCCCATATTTTTTAAACGTTAAAAAGATTAAGGGTTTGGTAGAAATGTTATAACTCAGCACAGAAACCTACAGACCTACAGAAAAATAATCTATGGCGAGAATGTGGCCGAAGGAACAAGCTCTCCAACCAGTGGCGTGCGGTGGAATTTTAAAGTAGGGAAGCAATCAAGGAAAGTGAGTTAAATGTTCCAATGTTCCTGTACTCGTTCTGTTCATTGATATTTTTATTAAAATGTCTAGTAAAGTTTTTCACTTTCTTAGTCAAATTTAGAATTTAAACCGGCCGAACTTCTTAGTATTTTTCTTGAAAGACACATTGAGAAAATATCTGAACTTGCTGTTTACAAATATAATTGACTCATAGATCACGACCCGGCGGCGACACGCTCGCAGTAATTTATGTTCATCATGGAGCGGTTTTTCCTCAATTATACTGAATAAAAATATTACTGTGATAAATATAAAAAATCATTTTATATTAATTTTTACAAGGGAAGCACTGCTTCCTCCGCTTCAATGGACCGCACGCCGCTGTCTCCAATGATAATAAACACTTTTAGCTATATCATCAAATGTAGTTTTTAGAGGCCAGAGTGCTTAATCAATCGGTTCTGCCCCATGTTCCCCTCACTCTAAACACATTGAAATATGTATACCGGGTGTTGATCTGTCATCTCGGTAATAGGAATTACCCTTATTGTTTTAGAGCAAAAACATAAAAATAGGTAATTATGGAGGAATTTACAATCATTTATTTAAAAACATATAACACCAAAATTATTTACAATTAAAAATACTACAGAAATTGATAATTTTTAATTTCAAAATCACATTTTCCGTGATTAACGCAAATGTTACAATTTGAACTGTAATCCTTGAAGTGGTAATTAGTTTAACTTTTGAAGAAATAAAATATCTTCAACTTATACAATAGGAAAAACACAATTTCTTAAGTGATTTTATTTTGAAAATAATGTACACATTTTTTTTAATTAAATTCAAACGTGATGTAACAATCAAAATGAATACCAATAAATAAACTCAAAAAATCAATTATCGTGAGAGAGAGACAAACATCTTTATTTATTATTTTATACATGAGGTATTTACAATAATATTCGTAGCTGATTTTCTTCACGGCAATTATCGTGAACAATAGTAATAATTTATAAATTGCGATTTATGCTATCCGAAGCTAAACAAAAACCAAGTCTATCGTAAAAATGTTTGCGCATATTTGAAAGTTGCCTGTTTGTTATTCTTCTGCATTCCTCATTAATTGGATTTCAAGTGGCCCCAGAGGAAAAAGTCGTTCGGTGCTAAATCTGGTGAACGGGCTGCCCAATTAACAGGTCCTCCGCGTCCTATCCAGGTATTTGAATAATATTCATTTCAATATGAAATAACCTCTCCAGTATAACGAGTCGGGCACCCGTCCTGTTATAACCACAGTACATTTTCTCCTAATACGGCCTCTATGGCGGGACCAATCACAGTTTGAAGCAGTTCCAGATATTTTCTGCCATTTAAGCATTTGTAGATTGTGGATATTGGGAATGGTTATCGATAAGTAAATGCGGGTTATCCATATCACAATAACGACAATTTTGAATGTTTGGCTCTCTCTTGATGGTAAATGATTCGTCAGAAAAACAAATATTTTGGAGGAAATTTCTATCTAAATCGGCCATTTCCATGATTGTTTCATAAAAAAATATTCTATCTTAAACATTTCTTCACAGTTAGAGTAATTGGAAGATTTAAACTTATCCTTTTTATAATTTTAAATGCAGTTGTATTTTGTATACCTATATTCTTAGCAATTTGACGAGTGCTAATGTGATTAGCAACGGCAGCGGCAATAACATTTATTTCCTTGAAATTATCTTGAACAATCTGTTCTTCCTTCACTAAATTTGAATTACGGTTTAAACAGGGTTGGCACGGTTTAAAAACTGATCCATATTTTTCTTTGTTTGAAATGATATTTTGAATTGTTGATATTGCGGGTATCGGTCGCCCCGGATTTAAACTACCTAACAAGCTGCGAACCTCGTACACACTTTTTCCGGAATTAAACCACTGAAGAAACTGATTTTTCACTAATTGTATAGACATTTTATTTGATTATTCTAAAGTTAAATTAGTTATCACATCAAAAATGACAGTTCAAATTGTAACATTTGCGTTAATCATGGAAAATGTGATTTTCATAAAATTATAACTTTTACTTTATTTAATTACTAATTTTTGTTCCTCAAAAAAGATTTTGAACTTAAAACTTTCTCAATTTTTGTAGTACTTTTAATTCTAAATAATTTTTCTTATGTTTTTGTTCTAAAACAATTAGTGGAGCAAGAAGTTGCATAAGTGCGATTTTACACGTTAAATTCCTATTACCGAGAGGACAGATCAACAACCGGTATATAATTCCTAGAACATATTATAGGAGTGGAAGAATGGTATTATTAAATGCATACCCAAAACTGGGCAAGATACATGAGACGTGTCAAGTTGCTAATTATCCTGCTTTCAGCCTTGGGTAAAATTTTCAAAACATGATTAAAAACAAATCAATGCTCGATATAGCACACCATATCCCTCTTTACCAATTTAGTTTTCTTAACGATCATTTCACTTCTATAGCACTTTCAATTTTTACCAACAAGGTGTTCCCCAAAGATACCATATATCCCTTTACAACATGTATTTATTCTTCGCACTGCTATATGCTACTGCTTCAGTAGTGCAAGTTCCTGCCTTACAATGGCTGATCAAAACTATGGTTCCCAAAATGGCGAGTAACCATTAATCCTAATAAATTTCATCTCCTATTCCATTTTAAAAATTAACATTTAAAACACACATCCAAAACCATAATCGAGTGTCAAGAAGAGAGCTCGATATTTCAGAAACCTCAAAATCAAGCCATAACTACCAAAACAACGGTGCATATTTTTTTGTCTTGAAAATATCCAGGTATCGGAAAGATCAGCTATTCGTATACTAACAAAAATAAGACATTCCCTTAATGCTATACGCAATCCATCTAACACCTTCCTTAATTATTTCGAACATAACTCCCACTTAACAACGCCTTACATTTCTCACACCAAAATTCGGTACCAACCCAAATAATTTTCAAATCACTTAACATATGTGTATCCCTCGCAATCGTCCAATAACACCTTGATATAAATATCCAGAAATCGGTTCATTTATTTATTTAACAATAACGACATTGGCGATCATGACGTTTGAAGAACAACTCACAGATAATTCAACTAGACATTAGAAATTATGATGTTTATTCAATAGATAAATCCAGGCTGAAAGGCCTCGGGTTAATAGCCTTTGCACAGAAATATGAATAAAATGACCATAAAAGGTCATAAACGCCTTATATCTTTGGGACAACTATACTCCTGACCGCTTGCTATTGACAAACGTTTCGACTGTTCGCCGTAGATGGGAGTTGTACTCCTCGAGTTCTGCTATTGACAAGCGCTCCCTTGGCAGGTAACTAGTGATCGTGTCCTGGTATTGACAAACGTTCTGACCACCTGCCTCCGAAGCCATATCGTAAATGAAGGAGTTCTCTGCCATCAACAAGTGTTTCCTTTACTAAGTCCACCGCCTGTACTTGAACCGAATTTGTAAATATTCCCGTACCAGAGGCGTCCGAAAGCATAGTATGTTTTTTTTTCACGATACTTAACATACCAACAACTAATCTTTGTCCCACTTATAGGCAATTTACAGAATTGATCCTTGACAGGACGGTTCAGAGAATCACCGTTTTAGAAAACCTTTACTTGGAATAGACCTCAGCTGCCTAGACATTTTTATTTAGATCTGTTCTTTAGTTTTGTAAGTATATATTTATATTAATTGTTTGATTAATTATTTGACTTTACCGGTAAGTTAAAAAAAAAGAACTCCGGATCAGCCCCAGTTCTGGTGGAGACCGTAAATATATTCCACACCTGTTAAAACGTTACAGTATGTAATTTCCTTTTTTCTTTAAATAAAGGTATTTATTATTTATTAAATCTTAAATGACATTCTAATGTAGAAACAGTTAATTTAAAATATTGAAATGTTGAATTTTATTATTTCACATAGAACATTAGAGAGAATTTTGACTTACCGTACATTTTCTAATCATATTCCAGAGTGCAATCAGGCATTTGCAAACATACTAAAATTTCTACACATTTACAATAAATGACCTTTTAGAGTCGAAATAAGAATATTAACGAGCTGACCCAATTAATTTATTCATCATCAATTAATCTCTTCTGAAAACACCAAACCTTAGTGCGCGCACCGCAATACTACATTTAATCAACTTTTAATAATCCTTTGCAAAAATTTTGTCCAATTAGATTGACCAAAATTTCATGACTCACCTATAAATAAATTGTTAATACCTTGTATTTTTTTAATCAGCCAATACTTAATAATGACCTGCAAAATGCGAAAATATAGTTGTATCAACAACAAATAGTGGTAGATGAATTATCTTGAGACGGTGGCGATTGTAAGGCGAAGCATTACAACTTCTTGGAGATAGTTGTTCGAAGATAAAAATAAAAGCATGATTCTCTGTTTGAACTATTGTATTAACTACTGTCTTACAAAGTTCAGAATGTAATCATACAAACTGAAAAATATTTATACAACGAAAAAGTATATTCTTGAAATTCAGATTCGTTGACTTCTTGGTATATTTTGAATTTTTGAAATAAAGAAAACACTTAGCTTTTTACACCACTTATATTTTACTTTTATGTGACTACAGTTTGAAAATAATGGACGTGTAAGTGAAACTAGTTACAGAAAATTAACCTATTAGTTGTATAAAAAGCCAAGTGTTTTCTTTATTTAAGGTAAAATATATGAAGACTTCTATTGAAAACCGTGCTAAGGACCTAACCTATAACTTTGAGATAAATGAATTTTTTCGCAAGTGCATTTGCGGACCAAATAGTCTGCAAAATTTTGCACAATTAGTGACGCAATATATTATTTCTGCCTGTGGCAAAATATTTTTGGTTAATGTATTTTTATTTATTACTTATTGGAAAAACGTGTAAAGTGCCAATAATGTTTAATGAAAAATGAGTTATGTTCCAAAATAGTTTCAGAGGCGCTATATCCACAGCTACGAGTATACTACTTTTATTGAAAAATAAATAAGTATATATACATTTTATAACATAATAGCATAATAACATAATACTAGTAAATACCAAAATTTTGCAGCCTGGGCAAATAAGTTTCTATAGAATTCTCGATTCTCCTCCTTCTTGAATAGGATTATTGCTTGAATGTTTTCTTTCTTCGCGGCCTTTATAGGAGTTGCACAGTCAAGCTGTGGTAAATTCATGTTTTTAATCTTTTGCGAATTTTGATTTGACTGATCCAGGACGTGCTGTGATAATCTGAATCTGAAGTTTGATGAGATTCAGTGTTGAATCAGCAGCAGCTTTAAAATCTTTGAAATTCTTAGGCTGCTTTAAAGTTACAATAAATGGATTGTTTTGTGTTGCAGATGTCATTAGGTGGACTAAATCTAGAGGAACTTCGCACTTTTCTAATCGTTTTCATTTTTCAATTGGGGCGAAATCTCGATCGCAACTTAAAAACGAATGACCAGAGACCAAGAACTTCTGGTTAACTTTTTGAACATATCCTTTTGTTACCATGAATATACATAAAAATAGCATAATTTTATTTTTGTTCTGTCCAGCACAGTTATCACTCCATATGTTTAATTTTTCCTTTCTTCTTATTCCACTTGTAACTGCTTTCCAAATGCATGACGCAATTTCGTTACCTCCTCTCCCAGATATTCCCTTATGCCATAAATGCATGTGTCCTTTATTAGTATCAGCAACGTGGACGCCAAAATTATAGCAAGAAAGTTGGCGTAAATAATACATTTGGCTGTGTGTAAGGTCTTAGGCAAAGTACTTATTGAAGGTCCATAGAAATGGTACATATGTCACTTAGGGGAAGCTGGGATTGGGCATGATCCCAGCTTTCCTATGATGAAGTTCAAGTTTCTTCTTTGCACCTTTGTCATTGGAATTGGATTAGTGTTGCTTGTTCAATAGATCACACGTTTAGCACGTATAAGTGCGTGGATGGTGAAATTTTAACTTTGGAATTTGTTTATTAAAAGTGGTATAGTAGAAACGGTAGATTATATCAGAATTCGGATTAGGTGTCTTTGAAAGCTCGATATAATCGATTAATGTTTAAATCTTGGCTCAAATATTCTTTGCTACTCTTCATCCTTCTATAGAGACTTTCCTCTCTGGAAAACCGGGAAATATGTGCTACCACTAAATTTTCATCTTGGGTTGAGTATTTCTTATGTTGAGTTTTGTTGCCTCTTCGATCGTCATAGGTAACTTGGTCCGCTTTTTTTGATTTCACGAGAGTTTCAACACGTCTTCGTCTAGTTTCCAAATATTTGTAAAGAAAGTGTGTTTACAGATTTGCACGACTTTTCCCA